>JAJPUD010008352.1:43111-60104 GCA_023553655.1 Myrmecobius fasciatus
TTGGAAGTAGATGACCTGGAGTCAGATGATTTGGTAAAAATTCATTTTAAACTACTATATTGGGAGTTAAGGGGGAATGGAAAAAGTACTATATACTATACTACTATGACTCCTCCCTCCTCAAAATGGTAAAAATCTAAATAATAAATAGTCACTAAATATTCTTGATAGAAAAGTCTATCAGAGGTTTTCTTCTAATGGAATGGAATTAGTGTGATTAAGGGCAGAGTAGTATTAGGATAGAAAGGGAAAAAAAATCTCAAAAGACAGATGAAATAACAAAAGCAAAATCAGGGTGAATTAAAATTATAACACTTTCTTTTGTAAAAAAGGTTAAGATTTAGGACAAAGGTATTCTGGTGCTAATAAGTATACAAAAACCCCCAAATTGGTGCAAATGAAGATCTATGGGCAAGCATAGAAAAATGACAAAAATTAAGAGCTTGGGAAAACATTTTTGCTAACAAATCTTTATTCTTTTCTTTTCTCTCTCCACTCCAAATTCTTGTTCACTACACTTCCTTCCATAAAACTGGCATATATGTTTTGGCTGGAACGAGCTTATAGTATTTACTATATTTAACTATGCTATCTTGAAAGCCATAAAATTTCATTAAATTTAATTTTCAAAATCTGAGTTACTTTGAATTCGTAATTGGTAGAAAGCATGCCTCTATCAAATTTTATACTGCATAATAATGCAAGTTAATTATACAAATATAAAGTCTTGGGCTTGGATTCAAAAAATTAATTTCGCCAATACAACATTTAGAAGTATGATAAGAGAGCACTTTGTCTAGAAAAACCAAAATAGAACAAAACTAGAAATTTTAGCGGACAGCAAGTTCAATGAATCAACAAAGTGATATGGCAGCCAAAAAAAAAAAAAGCTAACATGATTTTGGGTTCAAGGTAAAGCCTTTAGGAACAAACATCTAGGTGAAAGTCCCTCTGACCTCTTGTCTTGGTCAGACAATGTCTGGAGTATTGTGTTCAGTTCTGAGTGCCAAAGTTTAAGAAGGACCTTGATAAACTGAAAAGCATCCAGACCATCCAGGATGGTCAAAGACCTTAGTTCTGATCATCTGAAGATTGCTTAACTATATGGGGAATGTTTAGCCTGGAGAAGACTCAAGGAGGACATGATAACTGTCTTCAATTATTTGAGAGGTTACATAGAAAAAGAATTAAATTATTTGGCCCCAGAGGAAAGAATCATAAATAATGTGTAGGAGGAGTTGAGGAGGTAAATTTGAGTTTTAAAGTAGGAAAAACAACAATTATAGCTATTCAAGAGTGGAATGGTTATTGTTTCAGTAGTTGTTGGATTCTTCTCCCTCGCTGAAGGTCTTCAAGTAGAGGCAGGATGAATACCTGTCAGGATATTATAGTAGGGATTCCTTTGGGATATAAATTGGACTAGTTTCTCATTGAGGTCCTTTCCAATTCTATAATTCTATGATACTGTATTTAGAATTCACAGGCATACAATAGTCTTTCCTATGCACTAAGAGTTTGAAAGGCAATAATTGTGTGTTTTATGTGTTTTAGCAAGAAAATCAGAGAGTTTCTATCACAAATGTCACACACACACATCTATCTTAAATATTCTTTTTATCTTGCCAATATTGGTCTAGAGAATGTAGTTCAATTCAAACCACATTTACAAAACAAACATTTTGTAATATATAGCAATATATTTTATATATTTACATATATATGTATATACACACACATATAGTTAATAATAAATGTGTAGTAAAAAAAATCTTAAAGGTAGAATAAAATACCCAAACTAGCAAATGGATCCTTTTAGTTTACTACCTGTATTAATTTTTTTTTATTTGTAAGACATGAGGATAAAATTGGTATGCACCATCAAAGCATGTACAACACACAGATATTTAGTTGTCAGTTTTTGTCACTTTAAGCACAGGTAAAACAACATTCTGCAAACTGTACATTAACATCTCTCTCCACATAGTCTCTTACTCTATTTTCTTTTTTTGTGTGTCAGTCACTGACACATGTATCTAATATCATATAGATTATCTGTATAACGCCCATGTTCATGACTAGCACATTTATACAACCACTACTAAGATAACATCCAATTTAACCAAACTTCTCCACTAATAGTCCTGGAAAAATGGGATTATTTTCCATATAAATTTAACCTTGGATTCTGCCTTTTCATTTTTTCATTTTTATTTTTTGCTTTTTGCTGAGGCAATTGAGGTTAAGATCCCAGGGTCTTGCTCTGGGTCACATAGCTAGAGAACGTTAAGCATCTGAGGCCACATTTGAACTCAGGTCCTTCTGACTTCAGGGTTGGTACGCTATCTAATGCGCCACCTAGCTGCCCTTGCCTTTTCATTTTTATTAGTTGATTCCCATTGCTGTCTTAGAAAACAGGGAATTTTTATTTGTAGATCTAAATGTTTATGCTATTTATTTATGACAGGAATAAAGTCACTATATCAGGAAATTAGATATTGTCTGTATAGAATACCTAAGAATATATTGTGAATAAATTAATCATAAAATATTCTGAAGTCCATTTGGCTGGGCTTCTATGTACTTAATTAAATTATTGCTCCTTCTAGATGAGCAATAACATGGCATAGTGTAAAGTTCTGGAATTGTAATTTGAAGAAATGAGGTTGAAGTCCCATCTTTGTTACTTGCTAACTGTGAAACTTTAGATCAATCACTTAACTTCTCTGAGATTTGGTTTCCTCATCAACAAAATAAGAGGTTTGAATTATATGACCTTTAAAATCCTTTCTGGCTTTAAAGCTATGAACTAATTAAAGCCAAAACAAGAGATCAAGGCAATGGAGAGGCAATGAGTTGTGCAAATCATTTTGCACCTGCCATGGCAGTATATAGTGAAAATGTTCTAGCTAGCAAGCCTCAAGGTGAATTGAGGGAGATGTATAGAGAAGATATTCTTCGATGTTACACCTTCTGCTAAAAAAGCTTTCATGAATGGACCCTAAGTCACTAGATAATGACAATTACAACGTGATCATGCTATAACATTGTAGACAATTAGCAAAATACTGATTAAAAATAAACTCCATGCATTAATAAAGACAAGGTAAAGACCAAACAAGTATACTTCTTTTAAATGAAACATCTAAGAGTAGCATTTCTTTCCAATGAAGCATTTGAAATGTTTATCTTCCTTACACAATAAACTCTAGTATCTGGATTCAAAAACAAAATGCTTTGTTTGGCCTTCAAAATCCTTCATAAATAATCTAGTCCCTTCCTGTCAGTCTTCTTCCACCTTAATCCTTGGACCAATGACACTGACCTCCTAGCTATTCCACAAACAAGAAACTCCATTTTTCTCCTCCAGGCATTTTCTCTGGCTGTTCTCTATGCCTGGAATGCTCTCACTCTTCATCTCTTTTTACTGCCTTTCCTGAATTCCTTTAAGTTAAAATCCCATTTTCTACAAGAAGTCTTCCCAATCCCTCTTAATTCTTTTTTCAATTATTTCCTATTTATCTCATATACAGATTGTATGTACATATTGGTTTTCGTGCTTTCCTCCCCCATTAGTTTGTGAGCTCCTTGAAGGCAGAGATTGTCTTTTCTTTCTTTTTTGTATTATAAATGTCTAACACAGTAAGGACTTAATAAATATTTATTGACTGATTGACATTTGTTAAATACCTGCTGGGTGAAATAGACTTAGGCCCTAGAGAAAATACAAAGTTTAGTTAAGACATGCCTCTACTTCCAAGAAGCTTTTAATCTAACAGGAGAATAAAGACATGAGTAAAATACACAATATTAAATAAGTGTATCAGAGTCTAACAGAATAAAGTGATGCAGAAAGTTTGTGGGGGAAGGCCCTTACCAAATAGGAGGACACCAGTTAAAGATTCCTGATAGAGATGGCATTTGAGTTGACCTTTAAAGAGAGGATGGGAATCCAATAGAGAAAGAAGAAGGGAGGAAGGCAAACAGAATAGTCTGATTATAAACACAGAGGTTTGAATGCAGTGCATGTGAGGCAGGAAATTGTCCAGGTTGGCTGAAATTTAGTCATTATCAGTGGAATAATATGAAATAATAATGGAAAGAGAAGAATGTTCTCAGGTTTTAGGGAGGCTTGATATTATGGAAAAGAGAGAAGTTTACTTGAGAAAGTAATTGAGACCCTGAAGATTCTTAAATGGAAAGTAAAGGCAAGGTGAAAGGTTGATATTGCAACAGTTCCTCCAGATGGGGTAATACTGAAGGTCTGTATTATAGTGGTAGTTATATCTGGGAAGAAAGAGGAAAGTTAACATTCAAAAGACTTTTTTAAAAGTGGAAATGACTAGGCTGTTTGGATATGAGAGGGGAGAAATAGGGAAAAGTCAAAGAATCAAAGGTTTTGAGCATGACACCGTAAGTGAATAGTAATCCCATTGACCAAACTAGTAAGGTTAGAAGGAAGTTCAAATGCAGAATGGCAATATAATGAATTCAGTCAAGACTCATATTCTAAGTTTGAGATGGCAGTAGGCCATCTAGTTGAAGATGCTTGACAGAACTGGATTTAGAAGTGGAAGAATTAGATTCAAATAAGGGCTCTTGTATTTATTACCTGTGTAACCTTGATTAAAATATATAAATAATCTCTGTGGGCCTCAGTTTCTCCATCAGTAAAATGAAAGAGTTGGACTAGATGGCTTCTTCTTGCTCTAAATCTATAATTCCATAATACAATGAACTAGAACTTATACTAGACCTATGATTTCATTAACATAATGAACTCCCAGAGGAAGAAACTTCTTCTCTCCATACAAGTCAACACTTCCTCTCTAATTTATGATCTTAGAGAGTTGCTTAGTGGTTAATAACTTAGCCAAAGTCATGTAGCTAGTTGTAAAACTAAATCTGAACCCAAATCTTGGAGGCTCCAAGGCCAGCTTTCTATCTACTAAATCTCTGACATCACAGGAAGTAAAATTATGTTCTGTGTCTACTAAAGCAATACTGCTGCATATATTAGAGTGGTAATTATAACTCAAAACATGCCAGTATTTCTATTTCTGACCACTTCTCTGATTTTGAATCTACAATCATTTCCTAGTGCTTAAGTATAAATTTAGATTATTCTTTTTGCTTTTCAAGTCTCTTAGAATCTTATCTTTACCCTATCTAAGCAAGCTTATTTTTCTCCACTATCCAACATTCAGCATGTACTTCAATAAGGATTTGCTTTCATCTACACTGTCCTCCACACAGGCACTATTGCTGTCTGCCTCTCTGCTTTTGCTCATGCTATTTTCCCTGTCTACAACATATTCTGTTTCTCTACCAGTGGGGAATATAGCCCATTCTTTAAGCTCTAACACAAGTCCCTCCTCTTCCCATGAAGCCTTCATAAATTGTTACTTTGAATAAACAAGTGGCACTAAAATTCTTTAATAGTGTCTTTAGAGTAAAACAATTGAAAAATAGGTAGTATATTAAATTATCTTAAGGGTTAAAAACACATTGAAAGATTGAAAGGGGTTCAAGGAGCAACAAAATTCACCGTACTAAATTATGGTAGGAGGGGCCAAGTCTTGCCTAAGCTTTGTAATTTTCTAGCTCCTAACACAATGCTGCACACTATGTTAATAAGTAAATGTTTAAAGTTTTTGATTCAGTGCAATTAGCCTAAATCAATCAATCTTTATTAAAAACCTCCTGTGTGTTAGGCATTGTACAAGAAAATACAAAGAATAAAAGAAGTCCTACTCCAAAGAAGCCTGCACTCTAAACTCAATATGCTTATCTGTAAACCTGGGATAATAGCATTGATCCTAAATTGTTGTGAGGATCAAATGAGATATTACAATTTATTTAAGGTAATTTTTGCAAACCTCTCTACAAATATAGGCAATTACTATTTTTCAATATCATATATTTTAGCATTTGATTATCCTAAAAATTTCATGCATAATAATTTGCCTCTCCAACTATATTGAGGGCATGGATTACATTTACACTTCTGACTTTTTACAGTACCTAGCATCAAGCATTCAATATTTGCAATGATTTCATCCTAACTCATTGTGTGGTTTTGGATATATGATCTCACCTTTCTTATTTCTTCAACTATAATAAAAGCATCAAATTGCATGATCTCTAATGTCCCTTCCTGCTCTAAATTCTCTTATCAACTGACTCTATATTTTAGCTTTCTCAGAGACTGACTAAATGTATGAACTAAATATACAAATGAACTGATATTTAGTTAATTATTTCTAGTTTTGGTTTTTTATTAGTAACTGGGAGATTTGAGGTATTTTTTTGAGGTTTATTTTTTATCATCTATATTTGTCTCACTAATTGTCTCCTTAATTTTCTAGGATATTTCATTTTGCAATTATATACCACACAGCATCCTACTAGGTCAAAGCAAAAACAGCCCTTTAAACAAGACTAACTGGCAGCAAAAATCTCTCAAGTGAAGTCCACACTGGCATTTTGAAAAGGGTAAGTGAAACAAGTGTCCAGATAATTTCTATAAATCCAACTTTGCCTCACTTATCAGGGTACTTATGAAGAAAGGCTGTGTGTGTGTGTGTGTGTGTGTGTGTGTGTGTGTGCCTGAAAAATATGGCAAATTGCCTAATTTCCCTTTGTTAGTTGAAGACCTGGCCCAAAGTAATATTTATTACAAAGTTTTCAAATAGCAGAAAGTATTCACAGTGAAGAAAAAACTGTCTTACCTAAACAGTATCAATAAAAGAATGTAAAATGTTTCAGTCTTCATCAATGTGTCTATTGAGGATTTACAACTGGCTTAAAAAGAAGCCTCACAGGGAAACTCCCAAATTGTGGAATGTGGATATAAGACTGGTAGAACTCCTCAGAGAGCTTGGGTGGCTCATCCTCTAAACTGCTTCCTTAAAACACATTTTTTTTCTTTCTTTCTACAAAATGCAACTTTCTCCAAAATAATTCCATTAAATAAGCCCCCACCCGTGAGGAAACATTAATCTACTTTGCAAACATGCGTTCCAGTTCTGTGCTTTACTCCCCCCCCTTTTTTTTAACCTTGAGACAAATGTTTTTTTCCCCCAGAGTTGAAAGCTGTCCAAAACCAGGACCACACACGCTGCCTCTGCAGGCCTGCGCTCATCACGTCCTCCCTCCTCCAGCAGCTCCAGAGGCAGAGGCTGCCTCTGCTGCTGGGGACACACACACTCCCAAAATGGCGGAGGGGTGGTCTTCCTTCTCCCACTTTTGTGTCTTTTTTTTGTAAGAAGAGAGGAAAGAGAAGATTTATGGAGATGAATGTAGTATAAAAGAAAAAAGAACTTTTTTTCATTAAAGTCTCTTCAGATTTGAAAGAGAAGACAACACCTAAATCAGTCCCAAGACACTTCCCCTCTAAAATGGTTTATTCCAAAGAGCTGCAAGCCTCCTCTCCCCCCCTTCACCCCCACCTTTTGCTCTCCACACAATCTCCCACACCACCTAGCAAAACACTGTGGACCAGAATAGATTACAGCAAACTCTTTGTAGGTTTTATCTGGCATCCGGCCAAACTGCTAAACAATAAACAATTCCCCCTGGTGTAGGGAGGATTTAAAAAAAAAAAAAAAAAAAAAAAAAAAAGACTAGGTATAGTCTAGTAAATATCTTTATCAATTGAAAGAAAATAAAAGGAAGCAATAGAACGTGCTGGGTCTCTTACCTTCCACCCAAAGCTCTTCCACGTTGGTTTCTAGATTAGCTGCCTTTAATCCTACAGCGAAAGCCCCAAATATAAGGAGGCCCACAACCAAAAACTTGCCGCAGTTTTTTTGAATGTAACAACCCAGTTTAAATAATAGTCTCTGAAACTTCGCTCTCAGCCATAGCGGCGCTTTCCTGCCGGTAGCCTTCCCCTGGAATGCAAGCAAATATTAGGAATAAGTACTTAGAAATCACCATATACACTTGTGCACTGTGCAGAACAACATTTGGACTTTCGGGGTGCACTTCTCCTTCACCCCACAAACCACGCATATATATACTCAATTTTTTGGTAGGACTTGGAAGGCCCGGGTCGATTTGCTGGAAGTGACGAGGTCTGTTTCGGACAGTGAGAAAAGGAGGATAATATGTATTTCGAGTACATTAAGCAAATAATTTCCACAATATAGTAAGGGATGAATGAAATGGTTAACCTAGCCAACCACAAGGATACTAGCTGATTTTGGACTTTTCCCTCCTGAAATCTTGGTGAGGAATAAGGTGAGAGTTTGGCCGGAGGGGCGGGGTATGGGAGTGGGATGAGAGAATTATGCATAAATCAAAGCCTTGCTTCAGAGTGAAATCAGTATCAAGACGAGAGTGAGCGCCCCTCTAAGCACCTCCTTCTGGGACTCTACTAGGAATCCCGGGGTGTCTGAGGGGAGGGAAGGAGGCGCTGGGTTTGTGTGTGTGTGTGTGTAAAATCCATCACTGATTCTGAAGAAAGAATTCATTCTTACTAGAATATTTACAGTGGGGGAGGGGGGCGTCGACAGTAAGGGAAATTAATATACACGAATTGCAACCAGCTAGAATAAGGACATGAATAGACACCTGGTCTCCCTCTACCCCCCCAGGTCTCTCAATTATCTCTAGGATGGTGTAGTTAAATGAATGGGGGGGGAGGGGAAGGATGCTATTTGATAACAATATTGATTTGTTGCCATTTCTTTAGCCCAACTCCCACAGCCTTCAACACCAACTTTGTAGTAAAATGCAAGATCCACGTGGCGGGCAATGCTGCAAGATCATAGCTTAATCGTGATTCATTTCCATAGAGTTAGGAGACGCTGTGTGATCTGAATTAAAAAGTAGAGCAGCCATCTGTAAGTTACGACAATATTTGTGAACAGAAGAGGGCAGCCACATGGATTTTTTTTTCCCTCCCCTTTCCCTTCTTGCTGAAGCATTTAAAAAAAAAACCTACTTCTGTAAGGAAAATAACGTGTAGGGAAAGGGAAATATCTGGGCGTTGTTTATTTTCGCAGATATTTCTTCTGCAGAATCAGCAACCCGGGATTCTCTTTCCTATATTATGTTTACACGGAATTCCTGGATTCCACACATTTCAGTAAGAGTAACGAACACAATGAACCCGGCGACTCAGTCAGACCTGCACCGCAGATTTAAGGTGGCAATTTGTTTACAACTTTCACTTTTCCTACGGGCTGGGGTTCAAGGTAAACCAGTCAAAAAAAAAGAGAAGGAAAAAATATCCTCTCCTCAAAGGCGATTTTTAAGGGATTTGAGATTTCACGCTTACTCAAAGCTTAACAAAAGCAAAACGGGCTGCCAAAAAAAAAGGAAACCACCTTTATTTCTACCCCCTCCTCCTTCCTCTCCCCGCCTCCCTCCACCCCCACCCCCAAAATATGTTAAGAAATGTGGCAGCATTAGCGAGAGAAAAGCCAACCTAGAGAAAGGACACACACACACACACAGAGCCAGTATAAACCTTAAGTCTTTTTCTGAATTGGTTTAATAGGAGAAGAATTCGAATGACCCAGAAAGTGTACACTAGGGAGGGAGAGCACATTACACATTTTACACACACACACACACACACACACACACACACCACACACACACACACACACACATCCATCCCCTGCAGAAGTTAGACATCCCTTTCCTTCCAATGCTGGTAGGTGTGTTTGGGTTTTTCGATTCTCCTAGTCTGTTTCTTTCCCCAAAAGAGGTGAGTGTATGTATACGTGTGGGTACTTCCAAAGAGAAAGAGCAGAAGGTGGAAAGGGAAAGGGATGCAGGGGGGAAGTCCAGAAGGAGGGAGAAGAAAGATAGAAATGCACCTTAGAAATCTGCTCCAACGCGAAAGCCGCATCGCAGTAGCTCGGCCGCTGCAGATACTCCAGGTCTGGTGCCCCGGCGCGCCGGCTCCCTCCGGTCCTTCTCCGCCTCCGGCTGCCGTTTACTCCAGGCAGATCAGGGTCTCTGCTGCAGCCTTCGCTGCCGCCGCTGCCGCTCTCTGGCTCCGCAATGTTAACAGCTGAAGCCATGTTGCCGCCGCCGCCGCCGCGGTGACTGAGCTGCCCCTGCTGCTCCCGCATCAGGCGGGCTGGCTTGTCTCGGTTCCCCCACCACCACCACCACCACGGCGCGCTGCTGGAGCTGGCTGGTGATGCCGGGGAGTAGGCTCCGGAGAACGCTTCTTTCTGCGGGTGGCTCCGGTTTTTGCTGTGGTTGCTGCTGCTGCTGACAGACCTCCTCATACCGCGGGGGCTGCTGCTGCTGCTGCCGCTGCTGCTGATGGAGAAGAGTCAGGACCTGTGCCTTCCATTGCAACATTTCGTGGTGATCCGGAGGTCTCTTCTGCGGCCGCTTCCCACATCCAGTTCGTGAACAGAGTGAGAGGGATCCGTATGTGTGTGTGCGCGCACGGGGGGCGAGCCTCTCTCTTTCCTGCTTGCCCCCCCTCCCCCCCGGTGTCTCCTTCACCACCACCAAACAATCCCCACCACCACTTCGTCCACTCCTTGTTTGCCCCCTTTCCCAGACCCTTTTACTTGGGAAAACGAGAGGAAATCCCCAGAGATCCCAACCCCGGGACTTTCTTCCTCGGCTCCTTTTCCTGAGTTGCTCCTCCAGGAAGAAAGCAAAAAGCCACAGCAGAATCCGAGCTTCCTTTGCTCTTCTCAGTGCTGCTGGGGAATTGCTGCTCCTGCTCTTGCTGGTGCTGCTGCTGGAGGCGGAGGCTGCTGCTGGGATTGCTCCTTCGACTCTGGCTCTGGCTTCTGCTCCTTGCGGACTCGCTGTACCATTCTGTTTCAGTGCAGCGCTGGTTTCTGACTCCCGGGACTTTGGGACTCCAGTCCGTGTGTGTGCAGCAAGCAGCAGCAGCTCCTTGATTCAATAGATGAGATGGAAGAAGAAAAAAAAGAACTCTCTCCATTTGGAGAAAGAGGAGGAGGAGGGGAGGGGGTGGAGGGGGAAAGAGCCAGCGAGAGAGAAAAAGGCTGGAGCTCCCGCCCCTGGGGCTGTCAGATGGCTAGGATTTCTGCAATGCGATTGGCTCAAGGAGGGCAGAAATTACTCAGCAAACATGACTATTATTAGCTGCTTAGCAACAGCTCACCAAAGTAGAGAGACCACCCAGGCAGGCAACCCTAGTGTGTGCATCCCCAGCTTCAAGGGGAGCCTTAAAGAGCTCCAACCTTCTTGCATGCAATACTTCCATTAAGGAATGCTCCCCCCTTCCTTTTCTTTTCAAAAGAGTGTCTTCTTTTTATGAGACGCTTTTTTTGCACACACACACACACACACACACACACACACACACACACACACACCGTGAAGTACAAGAAAGTAATATTTTTTTAAAGCGCTTAAACAATTTCTGAAACTCCTAAAAAGAAAATCTATTCAGAGGCACCTTGGCCTCAAGCTGTAGCAAATACTGGGAGGTCCGACTTGAATTCCCAGGCTTGAACCAATAATGACAGGGTGGTGGATACCGAGTCAGTGTGTGCCAATTCCACCTCCTCCCCCCTTTCTTTTATAACTAAAAGGAAGACAGTCTCTCGCAAGAGAAATACTCCTTACATTAAAGATAAACAAAATGGAAAGTTAAAGAATACAAGAACATTAAAAAAAAAAGAAAAAAACCCGCCCACCTCCAAATCCCCTGCCTACATCAACCCCCTCCTCCTAAACAACCTACTATATTCAAGGAAGAAATAAGTCATTTATACTGTAGCATCCAGACACCCGTGGCAATCGTATAAGGGGATGGGAGCTGTTTTTATTTAAATCTAAAATATTTAGTATAGTTTAAAAAGAGATAGCCGTTTGCAATTTTGGCAAAATTAAATTGGGTTTCCTTAAAAAAAAAAAGTTACTGCCACTTAGTCTGCTTTTTAAAAAATCCTCTCTTAGCACATCTACCTATTTATTTAAAGTCAATTGCTAACTTTTTTTTTAAAGCAATGCGTATCCTTTATATATTTATTTAGTAAGAGTGTGACGTAGGGAGGAATAAAGGCTTTGATGTTGAATTCATTAGAAACAATTTGTGCACTGACTGTAAGAACTCATCTCCATGCTTTAGCTAAGGTCATGAAGATATCCTGGGTTTTACTTTTCCACTGGGATAAACAGCCCCCTTTGGAAGCGAACATTGTTAATTTGCCAGCAGTAGTGGCTTGCCTTACAAAATGTCTCAGAAACTCGGCTGGCTCGATCGCTTTTTTTTTTTAAAGAACGTGGGTGGGATTTTTGGTGTTTGTTTTTGTTTTCCCCCTTAGTTTTGCAAGTTATGAAATTTCTCTCCACAGTGGAGATCCGGGTAGTAACTTTTTTTTAAAAAACTTGATTTCATTGCGAGAAAACTAGCAGGATGTTGTGCTGATTGAACTAGTGAAATGGGGGAGTGTTGCTTTAAGGTGCACACGGTGTGTGTTCATTGAAAAAAAAAAGAAAGAAAGGAAAGGAGAGAAAAGAAAGAAACCCAGATGGAGGGAAAGTAGGAGGGGCGGGGATGGAGCGGGGGAGGGAGGCGAGGGAGCTAGGAGGTGGAGTCTTGGCGAGGTCACGTGACCAACGAGCCGGGAGCTGGGAGCCCCAGTCCTCTGGAGTAGCTGCAGATCTACTAGCACCACTGCCTGGGGGTGCGTGCGTGCGTGCGTGTCTAAGCGTGAGAAGGCGGAGGACGGGGGTGGGAGAAACTCACGCCGCTGGACTGGCAAGTGACAAGGCAGAAGCGGAAAAAGAGACTACTCTCTCAGCATACCCGGCTTTGTGATTCACCCAGCCGGGGCAAGTCCACTGGGATTTTTCTTATTCCGTTCCTTCCTCCTTCCTTTTCCCTCCCCGCTTAAAGAAGTTCGTGTTGTTAAGAACCCGGAGGAAAAGGGGGAATGCACCGTTTTAAACTCCTGCCCCTCCTACCCAGTTATGCGCCGCTGCCGGTGCAGAAAGGCATGCCAGACAAGCCATAGTACATTCCTAAAGGAGGTCTCTTCCCCCTTTACGTTACCCAATACCAATGAAGCTTGTCTACTACCGGCCAATAGCAGCAAGGAAAGGAAACATTTCCATTCAATTCTGCCCCAAGTCTGGGAAGATGTCACGGGCTGCCGGCCGGTGGAGAGACAAGCCCGCTGATTCCAGCGCACGCGGCTCTAGCGGAGAGATTCCGGCGCTTTCCTTTAGTTCCCAGGATTTCTTAGCCCCACTCCTTTCTTTTTCTTCTCGTTCTCCCTATTATTACACTCCTTTCTCTCACTTTTTCACCTTTCCCTAACTCGTGGGGGAAAACAAAACAAAACAAACAAACAAAAACCATTGCTTTTTTTTTTTTTTTTTATTTCCAGCCCTTTGTACTGTGCTGGGCACTCTAAGCATTAGTAAGCTTGTTGACTTCTCTCCCTCAGCAACCTTCCTTTCCTTGATTTCATCTTTCCCCCATCCACTTCTTTTATTTACTTACTCTTATTTACTTCTTTCTTCCCTTTATTCTTTCCCCTTAGCTTTTTCTTTACTTTTGGAACTTCCCATTCCCAATTTTTCTTTCTTCCTCTGTCACAGTCCTAACCCCCAAAAGGTAGGAAACCTCACATATAAGAATAGCTTTCATAAGTGACACTTTCAAAGACGATATGGGGCACAGATTCATGGGGACGTTTTCATATGATAAAAGGAAGCCAGGGAGCCGGGAAATTTAAAACTGAGTGTGTTAGCCAGGACAATGTTAGTAAGTTTCTATTCAATCCACGAGAGACTTATCTACAGCAATCTCTTAGAAACACATCAAATAACAACATAAACTAAATAGAGAATAGTATTAGAACTAAACAGGTATTGCAGGATGTTTTGTATTAACACATGATAAAGCTGTAATATGAAAAATCAATTTTACAGTAAAAATTGAACCTGAGAAGTACAATTAAAGTGGGTTGATATCACATACTGAATGAGCCTGCCAGGATTTCAGCTCATACTATTAAATGCTCAATATATTTTCATTAATTTCCTTAATGTTGAGGGAACCTTTCATTTCAATTCACTTATATATGAATACATAGAATGTTATAGGAGCATACATTTAGAGCTGGAAGGTACTTCAGATCTCATCTAGTCCAATCCCCTAATTTTACACATGTCCAGAAAGGTTGTGACTTGGCCAAGATCCCACAAATGGTATCAGAGCTAATATTGAATATTTGGATAATCAATTGTTACTACATACATATAAAAGCACAGAGATTTGCATAAAGTTAGCTTGCTTCTTAGCTGCTGAAGATAAAAGCCAGTCATTAAAATGCATTTTAAATTCTTAAAACTTTTAGGTCAAAATTCAACATTTTTCTCTGAATATTGTATCATTAATCATTTAAAATTCATCATTTCCCAATTTTGTTTAATTTTTAGAGTTCCTCACTTTAGGAAGATATGGTAATGTATATTCATTCATCTTTGCATGGAAGAAATTTCTTCTACTCCTACAGTGGTAGGAGTAACCTTTCAAGAGTAAGACTTTTTCCTTCCATGTTAATTTTTTTCAGTCTTACTTTTTTCCTAAATGCTTTGAACATTGATCCAGGGGTTTAAGATACATGAAGCCCTTCTACTTCCCCTCTTTGCCTCCTGTTTGCTAGGTTAACTTTTCATGATCTTAGACAATGCCCTGCTGGTATATTCTTCTCACTGGTTCCCAAACTCAATCTGGAACCTCAGATTTAACAAGCACTATCTTAATCTCTCTCCCATCCCACCCCCTCTCTTCTTCCCCTGTGGTCTGCTTTTTTCATACACAAGAGATGAATTACTTTGGGGATCTAATTGGCCTTGTTTCTGCAATGTTTTTTAAAAAGGAAGAGGTGCCAGTGTAAAAGCCTGTCTCAACATGGGTGGTCAGGGCTGAGGCTGCCCCCAATTTGCCTCATTGCTGATGCATGTGAGTGCTACATTCCCAGCGATAATGTTGTTCTTAATCAATCTGCCCTTATTTACATTTGTAAGCATTGTTGGCTTTAATATGCATGCCCTGTGCTTGTAACTGCTGCTCGACACCAGGTTTTGTTAACTTCAACTAATCACAAGGGTCCCACAGATCTGATATGGAGCTGGTTTGGATGAACAGGCCTGCTAAGGTGTCTGTTGGTGAGAGTCTTTTAATAGCCTTTATTCCTTAAGCTTCCCTTATATATTTATCCAACACATGATCACTCAAGACTTTGTGGACTAGCAGAATATATGAAGGAATATCTGAGTTACCCCCCTTAATATTCTTTTTTAAATCATATTTCAATACATGGATTACCTTTTCTTCCATTGTGGTCCAAAGACTTAAAACAATCCAGTCCTCTAGCTCTCTACTTATATCCTGTGAACTACTAAGAGTATCTCCTTGTATTTCATTCCTCTTTGCTCCAAAACTTTAACTTCCCATGGCCCTACAACACAGCTCTGAAATCTACATTTGATTATCCAAATGCAATATGACATGGACAAAAAACATCTGACTCCTATGTTTAAATATTACAGAGGGAAGTGAGCAAAGCAAGATACAGCTAAATCAAAAGACAGAATAGAGTATGACTATGAACAAAATGAATGACCTTCCAATTATCTTTTGGAATGTTGTTCACTCATCACTACTTCCTCAAATGTTCACTGTAACCCTTGGACTTCAATATTTGATAAAATTGTGTTTGTATAATACCATAAGATGTCATTTGTAAAATGCCATCCATGCAAACATCACATGAATAAGTAGGCCCATGCATTTATCTTATAATTCAATTTTCAATATGCAATTATTTTGCTTAATTTCAACTATCTTTAACCTAATAAAATGCAATAATAACTAGCTTTTTATACTGTATTTACTTTTCAGAAGTTCAAAGAACTTTCTTTTGACATAGCACACTAATCCTTATAATATTGCTGTCAATTTCATCTTTCTATTTATTATGGTAAAACTGAAATACAAATGTCTAATGAGTTGCCAAAGGACATAAAATTGAGTTTAGGCTGTGAGAACATTGCAAACTGATCCCAGGAGTCTTGACAATCTAGTGTTCCACCATTCATTGCACTTTCTTGCTCCTTAACAATGCCATGTTATCTACTTATAAATGTTTGTGTATTTCTTTATAGTTCTCTTTAAGGAATTGAAAAGTAGAGCCTAGAGACAGAAACTAGAAAATATAATTCCTAAAAGGTTCAGGGTTGAGAAAAGAAAGTATTCAGCTGCAATAGAATCTCAAGACACTGGGCTTGACCTCCTCCCTCCCCCACTCTCTTTCCCTCTCTCTCTTCCTCCACTTACCCCCTCCCCTTCTCCCCTTGCTCAGGGATGTAAGAAAGGGAACAGCTCGACCCAACTTGTCAAAATAATGCTGCTAATTACCCCTGATCTCCTTTAATGGGAAGCTGCCCCAAACTCTACAAAGAAAAAGAGAGATCTACAGTACAAACTCAGGAGCACTGGCATTTATTGAGCTAACAGAGACAGTGGGCACGGGAGGAGTAGAGAAATGTCCCACCAGCACCCCAAATATCTCCACATTCATCAGACCAAGGTCATTAGTGAAGCCACCCCAAACATTAAACTGCAGTGGGAATTATACTTCCTGCAGTAGCCACAATAGCAGGGAATTCAAGACTGCTGAAGATCTCATCAGTTGCTGCTGTAAGACTTGTCCAACAAATCAATTTTGAATACAGCACAAAAATGACTGTAGTATGGATATTTTTTTCCCTTGCTGAATATCTTTCTGACCCCATTACTTTGATGTATTTGGAATCATTATTGAATGCAACCAGAACAGTATCTTTATAGATAGAGATACTGACACTGATATATGTATAGATGCTTATATAAATATCTGCAACTTTATATATTTATAGATCTGTATGTGGTTATACACATATACACATAACATACACACATTTATGTATCTATCTATCTATCTATCTATCTATCTATCTATCTATCTATCTATCTATCTAT
>JAJPUD010008352.1:60114-91285 GCA_023553655.1 Myrmecobius fasciatus
TATCTATCTATCTATCTATCTATCTATCTATCTATCTATCTATCTATATTCTATCTTTGTATTTGGCAGAAGACAAACCATTCATTTTCATGATCTCTACAACTGAGTCTTTCACTAGAAAAAGCAGCTCTGCTACATGATCCCTTTGACCCACTGCTGGAGCAACAAATTTATTAGAGATATAAGCATGAGAAATGAAAAGGAAGTAAAACAATTCAAGCTTATTGTGTGTCTTTCTTTCATACTGCTAATCCGGTTTACACATTACGCCTACATGTCTCAATAGGGCTTTATACACTGTGGCAGAGGCAGAAGAAAATAAAAGGTATGTGTCTGTGTGTATGTATGTATGTGTTTCATATGTATGTGAAATAAAGATACAAGCAGGAAAGATTTTGATTCATTGCGATTTCTCAGTTATCTATCTACAGGAAATATAAAAATTATCTTTTTTCAAACTATCCCCAAACTGTTCAGGCTTTCATCAAAATATATTGTCAGATAATAATCTAGTTGCATAACCACAGTATTAGCTTGAAACAGAAATTATATATACCTTTCTTACTGTACTTAAGATAATATACAAAATTCCAGAGTTAGTCTGAGTGTACCAAACCTAAAAGTACCCATTTTGGTTTAGTATTTTAATTTAAAATGATAATGCAATCAAAGGCATTTATAGCCATGTGAAAAGAAATGTAACAACCAGAACACACAATTGAATATTCATTGTTTTATAATAATGAGCCTAAGGCACCCAGAAATAAATGATAACAAAAGATGATACTGAAGAATAGTCTTCCTTTATGGAGTCAATTACATGTTGAGTTGCCCAGGCCAAACCTCAAATCACACACAGATACAAACACTAAGCACAGACAGAGATGAGAAAGAACTATTGTAGTGGTTTCAGATTCATTATCCAATTATAACATATTTGGAGTCACCCATTGTGGATCTTTCTTATTTATAACTAGGGCTTCCCACAAGGGGAGGGGAAAAGTAGGGGAGAAGTACATCTTGAATCCTAGGCTCTATGAAAAGAGAGATCTCTAAATGTGATTTCTTAAAGCAAACTTCATATGATTCTTTTTGAGTGACACAAGTCAAAAGATGAGAAAATATCCATTGTAGGGTTTGTTCATGCATAAACCAGATTTCATTTTGAAAAAAGGAGAAACTTGGGGGGAAATTCATCTCTCTTTCACAAGTTCAGTGTTTGGAATGGTCCTGATGTTGGAATTTCTACTGACCTTCCTTGTCAGTACAGACAACTTCTTTGATTCACAAGTCAATAGGTGCATGCCAAGATTAACACCTTGAATGATTTAGACACACTCATTATCAGACTATCCTGACAAACTCCAAAGACATCCACAACACATCTCTCTTCCCATTATGTAGCCTGCATAAACCTTTAAGCATTAGGGTGCATCCTAGGAGAGAAGGCATGATTTAACTTTTTTTCCCCTAAGGATTTTTTTTGTTTGTTTTCCTTCTCCCCAAAGTACAAAAAATCCCACTTCTCCCTCTGTGCCAACCCCAATCATGCAAATGCCTTCAAATAAAATTCTCAATGATTTAGTTTTTAGGTTTTGGTAAAGTGAGTGTTGCACTAGTTGATCCAGCACACTCTAAGCACTACTCTGGCATTTGGTCTTTTCCCCTGTGTTTCAGTGGGTGGTAGGAAAGGTGTGTCAGTGTCTGTCTGGGAAGGGAGGAGAGGGGAGGGGGAAAGGAAGTATGTACTCAACCTTTTGAAAAGTGTTGGATCCTTTATTTCCACTCTAGGTGATGCCCCCTAAGGGAGGTGGAGTTGGAAGGGGAAAAAAAGGTAAGAATGTGTTCTCTAAACTGTGGTAATTAGAGATTATTTTTCCCTTCCTTTCCTCCTCCTCCTCCTCCTCACACCCACTCTTCTTCCTATTCCCCTCCCTCTTCTGCTTCCTTCCTTTTTTTTTTTTTTTTTTTGTCTTGTCAACTTTCTTTTTTCCTTCCTCTCTACTCCAGTCCGTCTCCCTCTCGGTCTCCTGTCTCCATCCCCCTTCCTCAATTCCTGTAAACAACTTTCTTCACAGTTTCAAATCTGTAGCCTGAACCGAAGGGGACTGATTAGCAGAAGCCAGGATAGAGACCCTTCCAGGCGTGAAAATGGGATAGGAGAAGACCTGCTTTGAGAGAAATGTCCCTGATAAGTCGCATTACCAAAGGCACCCCCAGTTCGAGCCCAGAGGGAAGACCGAGGGGGAGGGAGGAAGGGAGGGAAACATTTAAATTAAAAAAAAAAAAAAAAAGTTGGTCCAGACTCGCCGCTACGGAGGCTCCGAAGGACTTTGAGTACCCCCCTCCTATTTCACCCCCACCGCCCGCCAATACACACAGCCGGCCCCCTTCAGGGAGCGCTGGTTTCTCTGGGAGAAATGGAGCCAGCTGTGCCACCCATTTTCTTTGCCTTGCGGGGAGCAAGCATGAACCCCGACACCTCTCACCCCTAGGTCTCCCTTGTAGCCCTACCGGCGACCTCAGGTATAAGCACTTAAAAATAGTTGCTAGCAAATGTCTCATCTGTAGGATGGATTTTTAAAGATAAATCATTCACTCACCATCTCCATGAAGGAGCCAGCCCCTTTCCAAGAATTGGGGAATCTGAGGGCCGTTTCTGCTACTTCTTCTGTTGTTGGTAAGTAGCTGGGGGGTGGGTTTAAGTACGGCATGTGGGGGAAATTTTGACTTCACATCAATTTATTTTCCTTTCTTCTTTCTCCTGTACCCCCTCTTCCTTCTCCTCTTCCTCCTTCTTTTCCTTCTTCTTCTTCTTGTTCTTGTTCTTCTATCTTTCTATCTTTCTTTTCTTTCTTCCTTCTCTTTTTCTTTCTTTCTTTTCCTTCTTCTTCACAAAAGGAACTGAAAGTGTAAAAAAATAATCCTGCTAGGTTGCAGGCATTCTGCAGAGTGCTGCTAGGGTTCACAATTACATGCCTGTTTCTATTAAGCAGCTTCATCGTTCTCTATGTGGGTGGTCTGCCTCTCAATAGGCAGGACCTGTCAGGGTCACGTGATGGATCCGAAAACTTTACCCCTTTACAATAAACTCAAGGAAAGCAAAGTAAACTAAAGTAACGTGCTATCAGCACAGACCTCCTGGGTAAACAGGAGGCACAGCTTCCCTCCCTTGCCTTCCTGGGTTTAGCCCAGCCTAACCAAGCTTTTCTCGTTCAGGAACCTACAGTGCCTGCTGATCCCTCTCAAGTCTGCAGAAGACAAAAAGGAATGTGGGACTGCAGTTCCCTTCTTCTTTTCTTTTCCCATCATCCCTTCCCCCATTGCAAATATATTACATAGCATTTAGCCCCCTTTTCTGGGGTTTGGGAAGAACGGGAATACTCTTTTCTTTGCAATAATATCTGTCACCTGGATTTCTGTATGGGATAAATGAATGACTGGCAAGAAGATCAAAAGAATATCAAAAAGAGATACAGATATCTAGAGAAGGCAGAGGAAAGATGAACAGTTTAATTTTTCAGTATTGCAAGATTTATATTCATCAGATGATAAAATCATAGTTAAAACTGGAAGGGGTTTTAGAGGCCACCTAGTCAATCACTAAATTTTATAGATGAGAAAACTGAGACCCAGAGATGTTAAATTACTTGCCCAACATCATACAGCTAGCATGTGTCAAAGCTTGGAATTCCAGTTTTCTGTCTTCAAATCTAGCACATTTTCCATTGTGTGATGCTAGCTCTCATGTTGACTTGTCATTTCTGATAGGGCTTACTAGGAAGTTATTTGCTTTAGGAAGTCTCACAGTGGTGTTCCTTGGAAACCAGAATTATTAATTAGCCCAGATGAGAAGCACCTAAATGTGCTGAATATAATTTAATAAGTTTGACACGAATAATGACACGAAAATATTTTTGCCTAATATTACTTTTATGCTTTGTGATATATCATACAAATAATCCTTCCAGCGGTACCATTTTTAAATCAGTCACATTTTAATAGTGATTAAGTGAATAGCTAGTAGTTATTCCTACTTTATCACTTTATAGAATTTAATGATGTAGAAGTGACCCTGCAAAATCTTTTTAACATTTTATAAAGTATAATGAGGGAGGACATACTATAGAGTATGCTTGAAGTTGTCTTATTGGAGTACCTTTTCTGCTTTATGTTTTCTTTACTGAGTGATTAAACATTGTTCTTGGATGGTCAAGTCTAGGCTTGAAGACAACTTTATGAATTCAAGAAATCCAGAGGCCCTAGGCTGGTGGCAGGGAAACTTCTGCCAAATAGAGGACAGCAACCGATAAGCTTCGAGCTTGGCCTCTTTACCATCAAAGGTGTTCCAAGAATTGTTTGGACAGTGCAGAGCCAAAGTGAAATGCAGAATGCCTAGTTATTCTGAATACAGCTTTATGTTCTGATGAGGTATTACTTACTCAACAGATCACGACATAATTATAAGTTAACTTATTGAATCTTTTCTTAAGTCATTTTCTGACTGGTTCTTTTATATTTGACATTTCTTTTGTGTCTAGGCACATTTTATCTGTCCCATACTTGATTCATTCTGAGTCCCTTTTTATTTTCCCTTCTTCTGGGGAAACTGTAGATATTAACCATTACCTAAAAATAAATTTGTCCCAAAGCACCTAGGTAGGAATTTAATGAGCCAAAGTATAAGAACTTGGAGCCTTGTCTATCTACCACACACACTTTTAGAAGTCTGGATCCCCAGAACTGAACCCAATCCAAATTGCATACATGGGCATGGAACAGAGAGTAATGCCAAAACCTAGTTATTGTGGGCCAAGCAGCAGGACTAAGGCTAGGCTATTCAAACGATCATTTTAGATTACTTTGTTTTCTTTTATTAGCAAGTCTTCACAAACAGTGAGATATGCTTTTAAAAATACATTATTATTTGTGTCAATTATGGATACATTAAGTAAAGTTTTAATGATAAAGTTAAATAATCTTTAAATAGAGACTGGCATTTCCACTGGGTTCTAGGCAAATCAAAAATATGGATTGAAAAGCTGGAATTTATATTGTCTCCACCATCATATACTATTTGATTTAGAGTCATCCGAGTTACCAGAATGTTAATCTTAGTGAATCATTAAATCAACCCTTTTAATGTCATGTAGCCATGTAAGTTATACCCATCCAAGAAATAATTTCATATCACCTAGTTTCCAGTAATATCTGAGATATTTCAGTGAATATCTCAATGAATGAGTGAATATCTCAATGGGTGTAGGATCAGATTGTCTTAACAATTGTGGAAACATGAATGCTTTCCTTCAATAATATTTCTTCTTTTTCTGTATTCCAGGTCACATCAGAGAATCTGCTTCATGTTCTGGTATAAACAAGGAAAAAGCAGTATAAATAAAGGAATTACATCTCAGAATAAGGTGGGCCCAGGATACAAACTAAAAGAATAATGAATAAGAAAAACAGCTCAGGCTAATAAAGTTATTTGAGTAAGTGGTGTTAGGTTTAATGGAAAACTTTTCCCAGAACCTTTGGAATGTAACTTGCTAAGTAAATCAAGGAAGTGACAGTCATTCAGTGAATTAGACTGCTACTGATTTACACCAAATGGACCCAAATGGACCCTACTTTTTGGCCTAGATATTCTTTTTTCTTCTGTCTCTTTATTTTTGACAATGTCAAATAAAGTCAAGTCAACAAGCATTTACTAAGCACTTACTATGTACCGGACATTGTGCTAAGTGCTGGGCATAAAAGAAAACAAAATCAGTTCTGACCCTCAAGTAGTTCACACTCTAATGAGGGCAACAACATTCGGAAAATTCTTTTCATACATGTTTTATATGAGTTAAACTAAAGATAATCTGTGATACAGTGGATAGCATGCTGGGCCTGAAGTCAGGAACACCAAAGTTCAAATCTGCCTTCAGACACTTTTAATAGCTGCCTGAATAAAACTGAAGAAGAAAATGGCAAACCATTCCAGTATCTTTTCACCAAAACCCCATAAGCAATTGGTCTATAGGGTTATAAAGAATTGAACACAACTGAATAACAAACAATCTCACAGGGAAGGAACCAGTACTGAGATGGACTGAGAAAGGCTTCTTGTAATGGATGAGATTTTTAGTTGAGACTTGAAGGAAGCCAGGGATGCTAAGAAGTAGAGGTAAAAGAGTGGGATGAGAAAGAGCATTCCATGTATGGTGGGAAGTCAGTGAAAATGTGAAAATCTGGGAGGAGTATCTTGAATAAGCAATCATAAGAGGCCAGTGTCACTGAATTTTAGAGAATGTTAAGTGTTAAGAAGACTGGAAAGATACAGGAAGGACAATTTTTTTTTAAATTTTTTATTTTATTTGCATAACATATGTGTGCGTAATTCTTCAACAATAACCCTTACATAGCTTTCCGTTACAAATTTTTCCCCCCAACTCCCCACCCCTCCCCTAGATGGCAGGATATCCACTACATGTTAATTATGTTAAAATATTGGCAAATCAAATATATGTATACATATTTCCAAACTTATCATTGGTGTGCAAGAAAAATCTTATCTACACAAACGATATATCAGATAAAGGAAACACAATGTAAGCAAACATCAATCAAGGAGTATGAGAATGTTATGTTGTGGTCCACATTTCGCATCCCTCTCTCTGGGTGTATATGGCTTTCTTCAGTGAACAATTGGAGGTGGTTTGAAACATTTCATTGTTGAAGAGAGCCATGTCCATCAGAATTGATCGTCATATAGTACTGTTGTTGCCGTGTATAATGATCTCCTGGTTCTGCTCATTTCACTCAGCATCAGTTCATGTAAGTCTCTCCAGGCCTCTCTGAAATCATCTTGCTGGTCATTTCTTACAGAACAATAATATTCCATAACATTCATATACCATAATTTATTCAGCCATTCTCCAATTGAAGGACATCTATTCAATTTCCAGTTTCTAGCCACTACAAAAAGGGCTGCCACAAACATTCTTGCACATGTGGGGCCTTTTCCAGGAAGGACAATTTTTGAAGAGTTTTAAAAGACAGGATTTTATATTTAATTAATAGAGGGGTTGTGTGTGTGTGTATGTTTATGAGAAAGAGAGAGAGAGAGAGAGAGAGAGAGAGAGAGAGAGAGAGAGAGAGAGAAAGAGAGAGAGAGAGAGAGAGAGAGAGAGAGAGATTTACCATTTAGGAAGATCACTTTAGCAGCAGAGTAGAGGATGAACTGGAGTGAGGAGGCAATTGAGGTAGGGATAACAGGTTACTGCAACATTCTAGATATAAGGTGATGTGTGTTAGGGGTGAATTTAACACTAATAATATTCTGTTGGTTCAGGTTCTGTTTGGGGATGAAAAGAGGTCCTTGTAAACAATCAAACAATTAACAAAAAAGTTTAATTTGCCCTAATACAATAAGTAGATGAAACAAGGATGAAAATGGTACTTAGCTTCTATAGATGTGACAAGGTATAGTAATTCAAGTGATATTCAGACATCTGCCAAGTTAAAAGGATCCTTTTATCTTCTTGGGATAAATAAATGTCAAGAGAAGTAGGGACCAGTTAGGTCTTGGGGAAAAAAAATCTTTTTTTAATGAGAAAATTAACCCCTGTTGTAAGGAACAAGGGGGACCCTTGTCCTACCACACACTATCCTTATGTTAGCAGGTCCTAAGTATTTGCTAGAATAGTAATGTAAAAATCAAATAGAAACTGTACACAAAGATCCCTGCCCACATATATTGACTTAGAAAACCACATATTAATATTTTCTGTGTTTTATTGTATTTTTGTTTATTTTGTTAAATATTTCCCAATTACATTTTAATCTAGTTTAGAGATTGGGAATGTTGTAGGTAGGGCTGTATGTTTGACATCTTTGTTTTTGAGAACCTCCTACCATTTAAATGCTTGCAAAGCTTTTACTGGAAAATTAGCCTGATGCAGGTAGTACTAAAGGGAAAAAGTAAAAAAAAAAAAGGAAAAAATAAATAGTTCTGTCTCATCTTAAAAGTTGTTGTTTATCCTTTATTTTCTTTCTTTTTTTGAATTAAAGCTTTTTATTTGCAAAACATATGCGTGGGTAATTTTTCTACATTGACCCTTGCAAAGCTTTCTGTTAGAAATTTTTCCCTCCTTCCCCTCACCCCCCTCCCCTAGATGACAAGAAGTCTAATCCATGTTAATTATGTTAAAATACTTGACAAATCGAATATGTGTTGTCCTTTGTTTTCAAAGGACCATTGATAGCAAAGGGTGATACCTTGACTCATCTGTGTGAATTAGATTAAATGAAGCAGAGTTGTATGAAGTTTTCAGCCTTATACATCAAAATCCAGTGGCAAGACAAAAGTCAGGATAACTGATGTTTTCCTGCGATTGTGTGACCAAGATCTAAGAGCTCCACAATGTCTACTTCAGCCAGTTTTCATAGCTATTTCAAACCAATTGTTCTACCTGAGAATTTCACTAGATGAAGTCTTCACATAATTGGTGTA
The DNA here is from genome assembly GCA_023553655.1 of Myrmecobius fasciatus. NCBI lineage: Eukaryota > Metazoa > Chordata > Mammalia > Dasyuromorphia > Myrmecobiidae > Myrmecobius > Myrmecobius fasciatus. The sequence continues at coordinate 68,615 of JAJPUD010008352.1, forward strand.
AATAACCCCCTAACTCATTGACAAGTTTGTGGCTCATCAGCTACCCTCAATCTGGTTTAGCCCATATGGGGAGACAGTTTACTGGATTATAGCCACTGAATATACTTCAGCTTCTTGGAACTTCAGGTTAACAGTGAAGTTTATCAAAGGTAGATGAACATCCCTAAAAAGAACTTATGCTCTCACACAGAGGTACTAGTCTTCCTTGAACACTTATACATCACCTAAAAAGTAACCATAAATGAAAAGAAAATGTGGGCCAAAGTCAGACATCCTAAGCTTTTTCTTAGCCCTATGGTTGTACTGTCTCAAATTTCAATGCTCTGAGTCATGTGGTAGGTGATGACATAACTTTTCCATTCTCAGTGATTTTCCTGCTATAAGGTGGTAACAATGCACCTATGAGCCAGAGGAGCACTAGAAATATCAGGGAGATAGCACAGATGATGACATGTCAGGCACAATCAATAATTCTTCATCATGTATCAGGGTTATCTGTAGTGAAGTGGCTATGAGGTCATAATAAAATCAAATGAGATAATGTTTATAAAACTCTTGGTATAGTATCTATTACATAGTAGGCACTTAACAAATGCTTATTCCCTTCCAATCCCTTTCATAAGCCTCTTACATGCAAGTTGGCTCGGGGTGTACCTTGATACCCAATACTGCCACCAATTTAGTGTTCTATGGATCAGCCACAAAACTCTCTCTCCTCTCTGAGAACCATATCAAGGAAATGATATAGACTCTTTGTCATCTTAGAGACCTGTGTAGAGGGACTTCCTTCTTCCATGGAGACTGAATAAGGAGGTAATTTCACCCCTAGCTAGGGAATAAGAATTATAAAGAAGTCAGCTAGGGGATTCTCATTCTTCCAAGTATGTACATTTTCCTTTTGCTATTAGAGTGCAAGACACCTGGCCCCAATATCATTCCTGGTCACCCTAGGCCTTTTGGGAAGTTTTTCAAGCTATCACTGAAGAAAGGAATTCTGCTGATTGAACAGGACCTGAGCTATTTCTCCAGGATGTACAGAGCCATATGAAAGATTAAGGTCTTTGAGGTCAAGTCAAGTCTGTTCTGGGGAAAGAATAAAAAAGGGCTAAGGAGGATCTGTCAGAATTATGTCCCAAAATGGTCCATTTTTATCAGGTAAGTCATCCTGGAAACCAGATCCCAGAAACCATTGGACTTGAGTACATTCCCTTTCTAGGCTGGTATTGATTTATCACAGATTTTTCACAAAAAGTGCTGTTTTGCTAACTGGAGATAGATTTCTAACTTGGATTATGTAGGTGTTCTGATTGGTACAAGGAGCCCAGCTAGGTAAGAATGGATGAATTATAAATGGTATCATGCTCCACATAATATGTCATCATTACCTCAGTGTCCATGTTAGAAATGAACATGTTCCTCAATCCCTGTTTCTCTTGTAAGGTTTTTGATCTGGCCATTTAGTATATATGATGTCTCTGATGGGTGCTGATATGCCCTACAACAACTGGATGCAGTGGGAGTTATCAGCAAAGTATCTCCATTGGTCCTGACTACAAAAAAGAGAGCCTTTGTCCAGTTATATATTCTCTTCTCCAGATCTCAGACCACTTGACCAAACCCATAGCCACTACCCAGGAAATAATGTTGATAAAAATATGGAATAAGGGTTTTTCAAAACCTGAAGAATTCAATAAGCCTCTACACTTCCTTCTTAGAATATAGGGAAGCAGGTGGCAGCAGCTTATTCTGGATTGTGCTCATAGTTATTTGCCCCTCCCCCATTATATTTTTTCATATCTTGACTAAGTGAGCTAGATCTTGAACTTTCTAAGGGTTTATTTCCCTCTCCTTATAACTGATCTAGGGATTTGGTTACTATGGCCTCCTCTGATCTGGTCAACATCTTGTCACCAATGTAGTGATTTATATCACTATATTCTATATATTACATATATCAATGCCCTCATGAAGGAAGGGCTCTTTCAAGTCTCTGCTTACTATAATGAGGCAGCATGAGAGAAAGTTTAGATAGCCCTGGGGAAGGATGATGAAGGTATACTGCATTCCTTCCCAGATGAAATAAAATTATCCTGGCTAATCTCAGTTATAGGAATAGAGCAAAGAGCACAGGTGAGGTCAATAGCCTTAAAACATTCACCCTTCAACTGGACAACCTTGGTTATAACATTGTTGAGGTCAGGAACGGTTTTTGTGATAGTCCTGATAACTTGGTTCAGTTCCCTATAGTTCACTATAAGTGGTCAGTTGCTATCTATCTTTCTTATAGACATCACAACAGGGTTGTCTTAAAGGCACTTGGTACATCAAAATACTTAAGTTCTTTCATTTCCTTTACTAGTGAAGAAACAACTTTCTCCCTTCCCTGGACACCTTGATTGTTTTGTGTTAACTACATGGGATAATTCAGGTAATTCTAAGGATTTCTATTTTGCCCTACCTACGATAATATGCATAGAAGTTGCTGAAGAGGTCTATACACATATACATGGGCTCTGAAGAGACCATGTTACCTCTTCCCTCTGTGATTTGCCTTTTGTAGGGCAGATCCAAATGGGGCAAGGATTTTAGAGAATTTTTTAAGCTTAATTGAAGTTGAAGTGCCCTTTATGCCCTAGTATTGAATCTCTTTTTTTAATTAAATTTTTTATTTTCAAAACATGTGCATAGATAATTTTCAACTCACCCTTGCAAAACCTTGTCTTCCAAATTTTTTCTCCCTCCCTTCCCCCCCACCCTCTCCCCTAGATAGCAAGCAATCCAATATAAGCTAAACACATGCAATTCTTCTATACATATTTCCACAATTATCATGCTGATGCTGAATTTCTTTATACAGCTTAATTAGCACTCTCAACTCTCAACTCCATGTATCAAGAGTAACATGCAAAGCTTTCTCCAGGAGATGATGTCATTGTCCTTTTCTCACCAAGATGAGCACCAGATATTTTGACTTTTGTTTCTGTATCCAGAATCTAGATGACTGGGAAGATGATGGTATCTTTGACATCAAAAGGAAAGTTTGGAACAGAGGAGAATTTGTGCATAGGGAATATAATGAGTCAGTTCGGGATAGTTCATTTTGTGTTGAAGATGTCTAAGGGTTATATAGTTTGAAGTTTCCATTTGGCAATTGGAGATGGGAGATCATGAGTCAAGAAAAGAGATTAGATTTGAATAAATAAATTTGAATAAGTAAAGCAATAAGAGCCAATGAGATCACCAAGAGAAGGAACATGGAGCAAGACTAGAAGAAAATACAGTACAGAGTCCTGGAGACACCTATAGTTAGTGGGCATGACTACAAAGGAAGATTCTACAAAGGGGATTGTGAAGGAGCAATCAGAAAAGTAGAAAGTGAAAAAAAGAAAGCAGTATCATAAAAACCTAGAAAAAAAGAGAGTATCAAGAAGAAGAAATTGAACAACAATTATTAAAGACTATAGAGAGGTAAAAAAAAATCAACAATGAGAATAGAGGAACAAACCATTAAACTGGGCAATTAAGAGATCATTGGTAAGTTTGGAGTGAGAAGTTTCAACCGATCAATAGGTGTCCCAGATGTTTGGAACTCTCTCCTCATTTCTGCCTCCTATCTTCCTTTAAGTCTTATATAAAATCCCACATTCTATAAGAATTCTTTCTGTCTCCTTAATGGTAGTGCCTTCTCTCCCTGTTCCCTCCCACATATCCTTTTTTTAATCTTATTTATACATAGTAGTTTCTATGTTGTCTTCTTCATTAGACTGAACTCCTCAAGAGCAAGGACTGTCTTTTGGCTTTGGTCATATCTCTTGCACTTAGCATAATGTCTAGCAAACAGTAGATATTTAATAAATGCTCATTGCCTGAGATCCTAAAGATCCTAAAGAGTAAATGTCAATTATAGTTGGATTTTAGCCATGAAAGAAAGGATAAATATGGGAGATACATAGCTAATGAAAATTGGTAGATATTTTTTGAATGGGGAGACATGAATGTGTTTGAAGCAGCAGAGAAGCATCTGGGTGATAGTAAGAGACTGAAAATTAGTAAGAGCAAGAATGATAGAGGACTCCTGAGAAGAATGGATGGAATGTGATCATGTATGTGTGTGTGTGTGTGCAAAGAAGGTTGCTTTAGAAAGGAGAAGGTTCAACTCTTCGTATGAAATGGCATAAAGGAGATAGTGGGGCATAGACAGGCAGAGCAAAAAGGGAACTCTTAGTGGAATGACCTCTTTTTTTTCAGAAGCATCAAGGAAGGTTCTCTGTGTGTGTGTGTGTGTGTTGTGCAGAGGGTACAATGAGAGGTTTCAAGAGTGATTAAAAAAGTCACTATGGTAAGTGTAATAGTGAATAAACTGGAGGGTTCAAAAGATTGCCTTAATGAAATATACTACAGTGGATAGAGTACTGGGTCTGGAGTCAAGAGGACATGTGTTCAAATCCAGCTTTGGACATGGTAATCCTGGACAAGCCATTTAATATCTGTTTGTTTCAGTTTCCTCATCTATAATAATATATGGCATAATATCATCTACATCCAAGGGTCATAGTGAGGATCATGAGATACTATTTGTGAAATAAGATAAGAATGAAGCCAATTCATGTATGATGGTCCAGAACTGATGTGTGGAGGGGCTGGAAGTCAAAGTTAATATGCAGAATTAAGGCAGAGGGAAATCTGGAATGATGACAGATTATCACAGATAAAAAATTTCAGAATTCATGAAACATGAATATATCATAAATTTTTCAAGTGTATGGACATCTTTGTAACTGAAGGAAATGATAGAGTAGGTCATGGAAAGTGAATAAATTGAGGAACTTGGAAATTTTGGTGTTTGAGAGAGCATCAATATGGATGTTGAAGTTTCCTATTATAAAGACAGGAGTTGAAGAAGGACCACAAGCCAGATAATGAAGTCATAGAGGAAGGAAGAGAGGAAGGAGAGTATCCTGGAAGGGATAGATTATAGCTACCAGTATCTTGATTGATAAATTTGGATTTAGGGCATTTCAAAGGAAAAGTTCTTGAGTGGTAGATAATTGTAGAAGGAAAGTCCAGAAGTTACAATGGGAAGCAATGGGAAACATTCTGACAGCTTCTTCTTCTTCTTCTTCTTCTTCTTCTTCTTCTTCTTCTTCTTCTTCTTCTTCTTCTTCCTTCCTTCCTTCCTTCCTTCCTTCCTTCCTTCCTTCCTTCCTTTCTTTCTTTCTTTCTTTCTTTCTTTCTTTCTTTCTTTCTTTCTTTCTTTCTTTCTTTCTTTCTTTCTTTCTTTCTTTCTTTCTTTCTTCCTTTCTTTCTTTCTTTCTTTCTTTCTTCCTTTCTTCTTCTTCTGGAGGAAGGAAAGAAGGAAGGAAAAAAAGAAGAAAGAGAGGGAGGGATGGAGGAAGGAACATATAGATAGGAGGTAGATAAATAGATACTTGGATAGATAATGTGCTTCAGTCAGTATTCAAATGCTGGTCAGTTTTTTTCTCTGGAAGAAAATGTCATTTTTTTTTATCATGAGGATTTTGGGGATTGTTTTGAATCATTATATTGCTGGGAATGGTGAATAGCTAAGGCATTCCCCTTAATTCATCATATAATACTGTTATTGCGTTCTATGCTATCCTGGTTCTGTTCATTTTTTATCAGCTCATGTAAGTCTTTACAGGATTTTATTTTCAACTTCTTCCCCATGCATTATTAATAGCACTTCATTTTTTACCATGGTAGTCTTCCTCCTCCTCTTCCTCTTTTCTTCTTCTTTTTTTTACTTCCTTCTTCTTCTTCTTCTTCCTATTCCTCCTCCTCCTCTTCCTTTTGCTCCTCCTTTTTTCTTCTTCTTTTCTTCTTGCTCTCCTTCTTTTCTTGTTTTTTTTCTTCCTCTTCTCCTTCTCTTTCTCCTTCTCCTTCTTCCTGGGTTTTCTTCTTCCCTCCTCCTTTTCCTCCTCCTCCTCCTCTTCTTCCTCCTTCTTTTCCTCCTTTCATTCCTCCCTCTCCTTACTACTATTTATTTTTATTCTAACTTATTCTGATTTTCTACAATTTCCAGTGATTGTGGAGGGAAGAATTGGATGACAGTGCTTTACACATTGGATGTGACTCTTTAGAAGCAATGTTCTAGCCCTGAACCGCCTGGAATATAGTTTTTTTTTTAAGTGATTAATATGTTGGGATATTGAAGGTAATGTAATGGTATAAGCGACATATAAGGAGACATGGAGTATCATAGGAATCTGATCAATTAAAAAGATGTCCAATATAAAAGATACCTTACTGATATTGATGATTCTCTTTTCATTGTCTCTGACCCACCTCTCAAACTGATTCTTTGGAAGTTCAATCAATTTATAAACTTCCCTTTTCTGTCTTAGATACTATTGAGGATTTAAACAAGGAACAAGAGTTGAACAAATTTATGAGGTAGGTGAAATTTGTTTTCATTGGTCCTTCATTTCCTTTATAATGCCTCATTCTTTAGATTTTATTGTTCCATTTTATGGAATTTTCTCTCCATTAAGCTTCCTTCAACATTTCTTGGACTATCTTTGTTCATAGAAATTGGTTCAAGGATTAGTGAGGACTAATCTGATAAGGGAATTTCTTTTTAATTAATTAATTAATTAATTTTTTATTTGCAAAACATATGTATGGGTAATTCTTCAACATTAACCTTTACAAAGCTTTCTGTTACAAATTTCCCCCCCCCCTACTCCCTACCCCTCCCCTAGATGGCAGGATATCCACTACATGTTAATTATGTTAAAATACTTGACAAATCGAATATATGTATACATATTTCCACACTTATCATTGTTGTGCAAGAAAAATCGTATCTACAAGAAAGAAATATCAAATAAAGGAAACACAATGCAAGAAAACATCAATCGAGAGCATGAAAATGTTATGTTGTGGTCCACATTTCACATCCCTCTTTCTGGGTGTTTATGGCTTTCTTCAGTGAATAATTGGAAGTGGTTTGAAACATTTCATTGTTGAAGAGAGTCATGTCCATCAGAATTGATCATCATGTAACATTGTTGTTGCTGTGTATAATGATCTCCTGGTTCTGCTCATTTCACTCAGCATCAGTTCATGCAAGTCTCTCCAGGCCTCTCTGAAATCGTCCTGCTGGTCGTTTCTTACAGAACAATAATAGGCAATTTCTTTTAATATGTTAATATATTATAGCTCAACATAGCTATTTTGTGCTTTGTCTTAAAAGAATAACTCTAATATTGTTGATTTAAAACATTAGAAAGACCTTCTGTAATATTTTGTGTTATACTTTATTGGTGTCTACCTACTCAATTTATGAATAAATCTCATCCTGTCTCTTGTTGGGTTATTTTGTACTCATTCCTTTTTGAAACAAAGTTGTTCTTGTACAGACAAAAATTTATACATTCAATTCTACTTTACCCAACTCTTTCCTTGCTTTAATCAAAATCTGGGTCTTAACCCTTCCTTTCTTCCCTCTCCTGAACCCTTTCACTAATTAAAATCTTTTCAGTTGGATAATTGAAGGTTCAGGAAAAAGGTGTATATGTCTCATCAGGCTTACTCCTGTACTTATTACATGGTACATGTCCTTGGATGCACCATCTTTACCTAAGCCTTGATAATTATAGAAGGAAAAGGCTCTCACTTTAACTTAATGAAAAGGACTTTCTCTTTTCTCACTCCCAATTCTGATTACAAATTACAATCCCATAGAAGTAATTGTTTGGAGGACTTGGTCAACTATGAAAGTTCCCCCTTGTTCTTTGAATAATAATTTTTATCTTTTAGAAAAATGACTAATCACCCTGAAAAATTAACTTAGCTGTACTCCAATTTCCTTAGCTATAAGGTAAAATATTTAAACTAGATGATTTCTAAGATATTTTTCCTCTCTAAAATTGCACAGCAAAATCTAAATTGTAGCATTAGATCACTGCAGAAAGAAATGAAAAGTTGTACATAAAGATGATTATTTTAATGTGGAATTAAGGCACCAAATGAATCATTGAAAAAATCACAGCATTGAAATTGGAAAGGATTTCAGATACCTTCCCCCCATATTAATTTTTATTTATTTATTTTTGGTGCCAAAGACTCATTTGTCAGTTTAGTGAAGCCTATGGACTTTTTCTTTCTTTCTTTTCTTTTTTTTTCCTGAGGCAATTGGGGTTAAGTGACTTGCCCAAGGTCACACATCTAGGATGCATTAAGTGTCTGAGGCTAGATTTGAACTCAGGTCTTCCTGACTTCAGGGCTGGTGCTCTATCCACTTTGCAACCTAGCTGCCCCGTGGACTCTTTCTTAGAATAATGTTTTAAAATATTTAACACTGACTACCATGATCCTCACTACCTGGAAGGTCAGGTGGATTAGGTTTCATCCCACTCTCACTCAGGGTTCTACTGTCTCTTAAAAGGATTTGGAGATATATGTGTCTAGGTTCTACAAATGACTCTAGCAACCACCAATGGTATTTCTTCAAATTAAGAGTGAATCTCTTGTACCCCATCTCCATTTAGGCATTAAGAGCAAAATTAGCTTTTACAAAGGAATATTTACTTCAAAAGATATAATCCAAAATATACATATTTGTTCCTCAACACTTGAGGTTTAATACCTACCAACTCACCCCTTCCCCAACACCATCATAGAGTTTGAGAAGGAGAAGAAGATTAGGTCTGTAGTTTAATTTGGTTCCTAGAAAGCACTGATCTAAATTACAAGTGCAAAACCCACCATGGAGGGCAGCTAGGTGGCACAGTGGTTAGAGCACCAGCCCTGAAGTCAGGAGGACCTGAGTTCAAATCTGGTCTCAGACACTTCCTAGCTATGTGACCCTGGGCAAGTCACTTAACCCCAATTGCCTCAGCAAAAAAACAAAAAAAACAAAAACAAAAAACCAAAAAAACCCACCATGGACAACAGTTCTAGATACACTGGCTTCTCCATGTTTCACTGTTTGGCTGCAACATTCCTCTTGGAATTTTGTCTCTAAGATTGCCATGACTTGAACTCCTGGGTGTGGTGTATCTGTAACTGAAACTGAGGAGCAACAACAAAAAACAGAAATAAACACTAAAACTCCAAGGTCTAATTCTCAGGTGGGGTAGAAGAAGTAATGGGAAGAAGATCTTTCCCTTCTCAATGATTTACTTTATGGCATCTGGCCTTAACTGAAATATTCTAAATTCTAGCACATTGAATTATGATCTTCATCCTCAAAACAAAGAGCCCAAACCAGGAAACTCAAGCTCTGCAAAAAGAAATCACCATCTCAATATTATATGACCATTTAATGGATGCTATTCCCATGCCCTCCTGGTAGGGGAAACAGATGCTTTCATTTTAGGCAATCTTGATATGCTCCAAAGCCTTCCCAGAACACCTCCATGTTAGGTGATCAGCAAGGTGATTAGACAAATTGATGTTATAAATGCATAAAATAGAAAACATAGAATTATAAAAGGAACAATTATGTTGAAATATTAAAATATTTTAAAAAAACCCAAGTTTATACACTCTTGTTAAAAAATCCTGACTTAGTTTATCTTGTTCCTTACTAAAATTCCCTCTTCAATATCCCTGACATGTGAATATATAGTTTTTTCTTGAAGTCCATCAGTGATGAGGAATTCATTAACACAAAAGGCAGTCTACTCTATTTTAGCAGAGGTCTATTTATTAGAAATGCATTCATTCTAAATCTTCAATTGATATAAAAGCTCTTGAGAGATCCTATCCTTATACTAAGATGTATATTAAAATATATTATAAAAAAGCAGTAAAATTTTAGAAAAAAAGTGGAAAAAGAACGGTAGAACAATAGCTTAATCAGATAGAGGGGGGGAAAAGGTGATGGTAAATAAATGAGTAGAAAAATTTGAAAAAATAGCTTAGAAACAAAAGAAAGGAGATGCACCTTGGGTGATACTAAACAAAGCCTCAGAGGAAATAGCATGACATAAATGTGGAGTAGAACAGTGACATGCTGTGATATACAAAAGGCTGAATAATGATCTTAAGCAAGAAGAAAGGAGGTCAAAGTGTCTGTGAAGGAAGAAGAACCTTACTCTGTTGCCTAGTTTTACAACAGATCTGCCCATCAGGATTCTACCAATAGATTTATGGAATTATACATGAATAATGTTTTATGAATATCGCATATAGGGGGAGATTTTAAATCATAAATAGGTAGTTGGAGTTGAATTCTAAGATAATTAAGTAGTGCTTTGAAATAAAAATAGAAGAACACAATATAACAAGCAAGGAAATATTACATTATGTCATGAGAACTAATAGTATTGAAAACCAAAATGTCAAAAAAGTGGATAATTTTCTGACATAAAAAATCCTATTTTAAAATTTTGAAATGAAATTTAATATTTCTAAATTTCTCAGAATTTATAATCTATTTCTTGCTCTTATTTGAATTGTGCATTAGAGTAAATTTTTTTAATGCTGTAGGGATGCCCTTCAATTAAATAGACCAGTAGTGTTAAATTCAAATAAAAACAGAGGTTGCTGAACCATAGATAAGGATCCATGAGGACCACATATTGACTTAGAAAACTATACATTATTGTTTGTGTTTGAATGTATTTTTATTTATTTTGTTAAATATTTCCCAATTACATTTTAATTCAATTTGGCCTGCCCTTGAAAGTATTAGGTCTACTAATCAATTGGAAAAATATTAAGTGCTCATGGGTAGGCAGAGCGAACATAATAAAAATGACAATACTACCCAAACTAATCTACTTATTTAGTGCCATACCAATCAAACTCCCAAGAAATTATTATTATTATTATTATTATTTTTTAAGCTTTTTGTTTGTATAACATATGTATGGGTAGTTCCCCAACATTGATCTTTACAAAGCTTTCCAATACAAATTTTACCCCCAGTCCCCTCCCCTCCCCTAGATGGCAGGAAGTCCACTACATGTTAATAATGTTGAAATGCTTGAGAAGTTATGCAAGAAAAATCCTATCTACAAGAAAAAAAAAGAATCAGAGAAAGGCAACACAATGCAAGCAAATGTCAATAGAGATCATGAAAATGTTATGTTGTGGTCCATATTTCATGTCCCTCTTTCTGGGTGTATATGGTTTTCTTCAGTGAACAATTGGAACTGGTTTGAGACAATTATGGTATATGAATGTTATGGAATATTATTGCTCTGTAAGAAACGACCAGCAGGACGATTTCAGAGAGGCCTGGAGGGACTTGCATGAACTGATGCTGAGTGAAACGAGCAGAACCAGGAGATCATCATACACAGCAACAACAGTATTACATGATGATCAATTCTGATGGGCATGGCTCTCTGCAATAAAGAATTGTCTCAAATCAAGAAATTATTTTACAGATCTAGAAAAAATAGTAGCAAAGTTCATTTGGAAGAACAAAAGGTCAAGGATCTCAAGGGGATTAATGAAAAAAAAGGCAGATGAAGGTGGCCTTGCTGTAGCAGATCTAAAACTATATTATAAAGCAGCGGTCATCAAAACTGTTTGGTACTGGCTAAGAAATAGAGCAGTCGATCAGTGGCACAGGATAGGATATCAGGACAATCTAGGCAATAATCTTAACAATCCAGTATTTGATAAACCCAAAGACCCCAGCTTTTGGGATAAATACTCACTATTCGGCAAAAACTGCTGGGAAAATTGGAAACTAGTGTGGAAGAAATTAGGGCTTGACCCATACCTAACACCACATACCAAGATAAGATCTAAATGGGTTCATGATCTAGATATAAAGAGGGACTTTGTAAGCAAGTTAGAGGAACGTAATATAGTTTATCTCTCAGACCTGTGGAGATGGAATAAATTTATGTCCAAAGAAGACCTGGAAATCCTAATTGAACACCAGATGGATAATTTTGATTATATTAAGTTAAAAAGTTTCTGTACAAACAAAACAAATGCAGACAAGATTAGGAGGGAAGCATCAAATTGGGAAATCATCTTTACATTTAATGGTTCTGATAAAGGCCTCATTTCTAAAATATATAGAGAATTGTCTCATATATATATATAAGAATTCAAGCCACTCTTCAATAGATAAGTGGTCAAGGGATATGAACAGACAATTTTCAGATGATGCAATTAAAACCATCTCTAGTCATATGAAAAGTTGCTCCAAATCACTATTGATCAGAGAAATGCAAATTAAGACAACTCTGAGGTACCACTACACACCTGTCAGATTGGCTAAAATGACAGGAAAAGATAACGATGAATGTTGGAGGGGATGTGGGAAAACTGGTGGAATTGTGAATGGATCCAACCATTCTGGAGAGCAATTTGGAGCTATGCTCAAAAAGTTGCAAACTGTGCACACCCTTTGACCCAGCAGTGTTTCTACTGCACCTATATCCCAAAGAGATCTTAGAGGAGGGAAAGGGACCCACCTGTGCAAGAATGTTTGTGGCAGCCCTTTTTGTATTGTCTAGAAACTGGAAACTGAAGGGATGCCCATCAATTGGAGAGTGGCTGAATAAATTATGGTATATGAATGTTATGGAATATTATTGCTCTGTAACAAATGACCAGCAGGATGATTTCAGAGAGGCCTGGAGGGACTTGCATGAACTGATGCTGAGTGAAACGAGCAGAACCAGGAGATCATCATACACAGCAACAACAGTATTACATGATGATCAATTCTGATGGACATGGCTCTCTGCAACAAAGAATTGTCTCAAACCAGTTCCAATTGTTCACTGAAGAAAACCATATACACCCAGAGAGAGGGAAATGAAATATGGACCACAACGTAACATTTTCATGATCTCTTTTGACATTTGTTTGCATTGTGTTGCCTTTCTCTGATTCTTTTTTTTTCTTGTAGATAGGATTTTTCTTGCATAACTTCTCAATCATTTCAACATTATTAACATGTAGTGGACTTCCTGCCATCTAGGGGAGGGGAGGGGACTGGGGGTAAAATTTGTAATGGAAAGCTTTGTAAGGATCAATGTTGGGGAACTACCCATACATATGTTATACAAATAAAAAAAAGAAAATATTAGGTCTATATAATGCCAGAAGCCACGTTTGATATCTCTGATGTAGACTATAATCTATCATTGCCTATGCTTCCTGTGTGACTGTTATTCATGCCCAAGACAGTGTGGAATAAGGGGAACATCCCTGGGTTCAAATCCTGCATCTTGAACAAGATGTTAACCTTCCTTGGGTATCAATTTCATTGAATCTGAAGTAAGATAGTGGATTAGATGGCTAGAACTCCTAGCTAGAATGATGATTTACAGTTTCACAACACCAGTATGTTTTTTTAGACATTTTAAATTCAACATTGTCCAAAATAGAACTCATTTTCCCATTTCCTACATCTATGCAACCCCCAACTTTCCTTTTTCCCAAGATTCTCTATCTGGAGTAGTAACATTCTTTCAGTCACTTAGTTTTATAACTTTTGTGTAATCTTCACTTTCACTTTACATATCTATTCAATCTATTACCAAATCTCATTGTTTTTACCATTGTAAAATATCTCATTTTTCTAGTCATCAGGCCACCACCATATTTTTGGATTCTTATCACCTCTCATGCTATTGCAATACATCAAGTTCCTCATTAGTGAGAAAAATTAATTCTCTTAAATGTTTGCATTATTTAAATTTGCATTGAACAATTCCTTTTGGTTTGGAACCAATGAACATATATTATATAACTTTGAATAGTGTGAATTCAAATACTCATAAGCACTTCAGGGGATTCATTATTCACACTACATGAGATCTAGCTATAGTGTTCCAAATGGACTTCCTGCTTCAGCGATCCTTGTATTCTATCCTGTTCTAATTGTCAGTGTGATTTTTTTCTAAAATGTATATGTGCCAGGTCATCCCCCTACTAAGTATTTCCCTTTAGAGTCAGAAATGAAGTCTTCTGTTTGACAATCAACTTTCCTATCATTTTACATTTTTTTCCCATTTAAATACTACACTGATTTTACTTTCCTCTTCTCAGTTTCACTGACTTCTTTCAAGACCTAGCTCGTCTCATCCTCTCACAGGAAATCTTTCCATGTGCCCGTAGCTACTAGTGCCACCCCCTTTAAAATCATCTTCCACATATGTACTTATTTATTTTTTGTCTCCCTAATTAGATTAACTCCTTGAAGTTAGGGGCAAAGTTTTTTTCTTTATTTGTGTCTTTAGTACAGCACCTGTCACATAGTAGGCACTTTAATAAATAAATGATGACTGATTTATTTATCTATGATCTTTCTGTAAATATTCCAGTAAGAGTTCCCTAAACTTACTGGGGCTCTTCCTTTCTTTTCTTGATGTTGCGTTGATACCAGAGGATCACTAAGACAGTCCATCAATTATTCCTCATTCTTACTAGTCTATCTATTTTTTTTTCTATTTGTATTTTTCTCTGATGATGTCTCTCCTGTATACCTCCTTTTTTGTTAAGTCAAATCAACAAGCATTTATCAAGCACCTACTACTTGCTAGGCACTGTGCTAAGCAGAGGATACAAAAAAACCCAAAAAAATATACTTGGCCTCTAGGAGTTAATAGTCTAATGGTAGGGACAATATGTAAACAACATATATAAACTGGTTATACATAGGCTGAAATGGAGTTCTTCTCAGAGGAAAGAAACTGAAATTAAGGTTTTAGAAGTCTTATAGAATATTTTAGCTGAGACTTGAAGTAAATCAGGGAGGTTAGGAGGTAGAATTGAGGAAGGAGATAATTCTGAGGAAGGAGAAATAAAGGACAAGTAATGAAAATACATAGAATCGGGAGATGTGATATCTTGAGTGAGGAACAGCAAGTAAGGCTTTGTATGTCTGATTTGTAAAGTGTGGAAGGGAGTAAGGCTTAAAAAAAGATAGAAAGGAAGTAAAGGTACAGGTTTTGGAGGGCTTTAAAAGCTAAATAGAAGATTTTACATTTAACCTTGGAGGCAAATGGAAAGTTTTGCAGTTTATTGAATGGGGATGGGGGTGATATGATCAGACTTGTTTTGAATGGAGGATGGACTTGAGTGCTATGATATGAGGGAGGGGAATAACCAGAAGGCAATTTTAAGAATCCAGTTTTGAGGTGATGAGGACCTGCATTTAAAATATCTTGCAGACTTGTTATGACTACCAAGCACCTTTCATTGCCCTTTCGGTGATCTTCAACTTTCATTCTTTGGATATTATGGCATTCCAAGACTCAAAGTCATGTGACATGACCAAAAGAATATTAGTGTTAAGATATAGGTGTTTTAGGGTCATTAAAATGAGGTTATTAAAAGAACTATAAAATTTCCCAAAGATTGGCTAACTTTTCTTATCTTGTGCAAAATAGCAAAATATTACTAATATTAAATATATTCATTCAGAATTTGTGATAATATGGATGGGGAGTATGTTAAAGTTTAGCTTGGCACCATCTGTGAATAAAGAATTTATTAAGAAAATTAAGAGCATATTAAGATTACTGGTAGAATATTTAGATCACTGTAGAGAAGGGACATTGAACCCTGAACAAGCCTTCTTTGTTTTATGATCTCAGACCCCATAAAGGGTATGTGGAGGGTGAGGCAAAAACTGAAACTTTTTTCTGGTTTTGTAATACTGCCAGACATATGAACCTATACTTTCTTCCCATCTCTGTCTCTAAGAATCCTGTTAAGATTCTGAAGAGACACTTGTTTTTTTTCTCCCTATTCGAATAACATTGTATTATCATAAAACCCCTTTCAGTTGTTGAAATAAATTTGTATTTCTAGATTTCTCTGGACTCTTGTATTTATATTTCAAAGATCCTATTCAGTTCTGATCTTTTCTGTTCCATTAAAAATCCTCTCCTTGGCTGTTCCCCTCCTTCCTTTCAGGATTATAGTAAGTTTTTCAGGGTTAATTATTCTTGATGGTAAGCCTATACTTTTTGGATTTAACATATTATGTTCTAAGATTTCCTCTTTTATGATCCTAACTCTGGTATTTTAATTCTTCCATTCCATATGCTTGTAGTATTTTTTTCTTTGATGTGAAAGTTCTGAATTTTAGCTATGACATTTATGGGAGTTTTTCTTTTGGTGTTTCAGGAAATGATGAGTGGATTCCTTCTATCTCACTTTGTTTTCTAGTTGTAATAGAAATAGGCAGTGTTAATTTATAATTTCTTGAAAAATAGTGACCAGGGTTTTGAAAATGTTTTTAGGGAGTCTGATTACCCTCAAATTCTCTCTTTTTGACCTGATTTTCAAATAATTTTTATTTTACATTTTCAAAATTTTGTCCCCAATCTTTTGCTTTTGTTTTAATATGTTGGATAACATTTTATTCTAATTTTCATCTCAAGTCATTGATTTCTGTTTTTTGGACAAATTTGACACCTTTTTCTTCTAAGTTATTTATTTTTCTTCTGCCCCTTTCTTTCAGAGCCTTTATTTCATTTAAAAATCCTTGTTTTCGGGGGCAGAGCCAAGATGGCAGAGTGAAAACTTCACTCTTGGAATCCTCCTCCGATCTCCTCTCAAATCAACAATAAAATAAGCCTTTGAACTGATCTTCAAGTTAACGAATCCAGAAATATTTGGACACTGCTTTTGGATATCTCTGAAGAACTTCATATCAGGTTTGTTTAACTCGGACAGAGGAATAAACAGTCCAAGGTGCACCCCAGAAGTGAGGGTGGGACTCAGCTCAGTGGGCAGAAACTCCAAACACCTGGAGTTTATCTGAGGCACTCGGGACATTCTGCCCTGACTGGGGACAGGTGTTCTGGCAGATTTTCCTTTTTTTAAGGAGTAATTCGGACTTAGTCCTAGCCCCCACTGGCCCAGCACCTTAAGTTAATTTGATAAATTGCCCCAGGGCAAAGTACTTCAGCCGCCGCTGTTTTTCAAGCCTTAAAGAGACATCCACTCTGTCTAAAAAAAATGAGGAAGCAAAAGAGAGCTCTCACCATAGACAGTTTCTATCGAGAGAAAGAAGAGCTGACCCCAGATCCTGAGGTTTCTTTAGACAAAATTCCAGAGGAAGTTATTAAGGACCATCACTGGTCCCCTTTTCAAAAGGCCTTTCTGGAAGATTGCATAAAGAACCTCAAAAGAGAGCTGGAGGATAAATGGGAAAATAAATTGAAATCAGTGCAAGAAGGATACAATATCTTGCAAGAAGGATATAATGCCCTGAAAAAGAATTATGAAAAAGACACCAATTTATTGAAAAATAAAATTAGTGAAGTGGAAAAAGAGTGCAATGAACAAAAAAATTCAATTGGCCAGTTACAAAAGGAGCTTAAAAAGGTAACTGAAGAAAACAACACTTTATATTCTAACATAATTATCATGTATTGGATATCCTGCCATCTAGGGGAGGGATGGGGAGTAGGGGGGAAAAATTTGTAACAGAAAGCTTTGAAGGGTTAATGTTTAGGAATTACCCATACATATGTTTTGCAAATAAAAAAAATAAAAAAAAGAAAACAACACTTTAAAAATAAGAATTGAAGAAATGCAAGTGTATGACTCAATAAGACTTCAAAAATCAGTCAAACGAAAACAAAAAAATGAAAAAATTAGAAGAAAATATAAAATATCTCCTAGGAAAAACAACTGACTTGGAAAATAGATCTAGGAGAGACAATCTAAGGATTATTGGACTTCCTGAAAGCCATGATGAAAAAAAGAATCTAATCACTATCTTCCAGGAAATCCTGAAAGAAAACTGCCCTGAGATTGTAGAATCAGAAGGCAAAAATCACCATTGAAAGAATTCACTGATCACCTCCAGAAAGAGACCCCAAAATTAAAACCCCAAGGAATATCGTGGCTAAATTTCAGGACTATAACACCAAGGAAAAGATTCTGCTAGCAGCTAGAAAGAAACAATTCAAATACCGAGGATCAATAATTAGAATCACACACGATTTGTTAGCCTCCACATTGAAGGATCGAAAGGCCTGGAACCAGATATTCCGAAAGGCAAAGGAACTTGGATTACAGCCCAGAATAACCTATCTGGCTAGAATGAGCATTATCTTACAGGGAAGAAGATGATCATTTAATGATATAGGTGAATTTCACCTATTTCTAATGAAAAGACCAGATCTGAACAAAAATGACCTCCAAACACAGAACTCAAGAGAAGCATAAAAAGGTAAAAAGAACTTTATTTCTACTGTGGGGATACTCAGAGTTTGGGGGTATAATTAACTTGATATTACTTTGATAATATGAAAAAGAAAACTAGGGGGGGAAAGGTTGTCATACTGGGGAAAAGAGGGAAAAAGTGGTAAAATAAGATCTAAAAAAAAGGAGGTAAAAACAAGGTAAAATCTCTTGAAGAGGCAAAGAAAACCTAATATAATTGAGAGAAAGAAGGGAGGGAGATGAGAATTGTGTAAATCTTACTCTCATCAGGTTGGGTTCTAAAAGTGTATATCAGACACTTGATTTCACATAGAAACTTGTCCATTGCTAGAGGGAAGTGGGAGGGAAAGGAAGAAAAGAAAGGGATAAACTAATAGAAGAGAAAATAGAAGAATCAGGGGAAAGGAGTAAAAAAAGGGGGAGGGGATCTAAAGGGTGGTGGATTGTTTGGGGGAGGGGGTCATCAAAAGCAAAGTACTGAGGAGGGGGGAAGGGAGAAAGGGGAAAGGAAAGGGAAAAACATAACTTGGGTAAATAAGATGGCAGGAAATTAAGAATTAGTTATTCTAACTGTGAATGTGAATGGGATGAACTCTCCCATAAAGCGGAAGCAGATAGCAGACTGGATTAAAAACCAGAATCCCACAATATGTTGTCTACAAGAAACACATCTAAAACATAGTGACACATATAGGATGAAGGTAAAAGTCTGGAGCAGAATCTATTATGCTTCAGGTGAACAAAAAAAAGCAGGGATAAAAATCCTTGTTTTCTTTCTTTTAGATATTCATGTAGTTCTTGTAGAAAAATATTTTTTTCCTTTGAGTCTCTGCTTGTGGTTGTTATGAAGTTATTCTGTTTGAAGGCTGGATGGGGAGGCGGGAAAGGCAGAAGAGGAATTCCTAGATTTACAATGAAAAAAACTTTTTTTTTTTTAAATTGGGCATTGTCTTTTTCGGTTTACTCATGTCTCCAGCTTTAGTTTGTAAGTAGGGGTTTTTGTTAAGAGTAAGGTTCTAGCTTCCTTATTGAAAGGCTTTTAGTGTGCTAATTGGCCTGTATATGCTCTGAGGCATCAGAGTTCTAGCACTGACCTCCATTTTCTGATTAGATCCCGTTGGATCTTTGAGGTTTCTTGAGATGGATCTGCAGGGTCTTTTATGGCATGAGTTCTTGTGAACTGTGAATTTGTTTGTTGGGTTTTTTATATTTTGTACTATTTTAATATAATTGCTTTCCTTTGTAATCTTACATATTTTACATTATGGATCTCAAAACATAAATCTGAAAGGCTTCAGACTATTAAAGCAGTCTTATGATGCACTCCTCTTTGTATGGGATCTTTAGACAGAGTTCTGGGCACCTTGGAGTCCCTGGTCACTTGATTATTTGGGTCTGCCAAGCTACACTGGTTATTGACCCTTTCCAGAGCATCCAAAGTCCTTATCCTGGAACTTTCTAATTACCTGAAGCTTTTGGACCTTCTGGGTCCAAAGGTGGTGAGGGGTGGAGGAGTGATGGAAGGAAAACCTGAGCTCTTGGGGCTTTCAAAGGAAGTACCCTGCAGGTTACATATATCTTTGGCCCATCTCTGGGCTCAGTGGGAGGCTGCCAGTTTCCTTTAGCAACATAGTAAACTCTTATCCCAGCTGGCAGTCTCATGTGCTGTTGTTTGGGGTTTCTGTTTAGATTTTTGTGCAGTTCTGGAGTCAAGACAAACTGTAGTTTGCTATTGGATTTTTGATCATTATTTATCATTATAATCTAAGTCCTGTTCCCCCTGTGTTTTGAAGGAACCACAAACATAAATAGATTGACTTAGGTCTGCCTTGCAGAATCTTGAATATTTGAAATTCATAGTCCAAATCTGCCTGTATGAGCTCCCTGGCCACAAGAGGCTGAGGGGGATTTAAACTCAAATATTGTGATTCTAAGTCCCTTGTTATTTCTACTATATTATGAATTGATTTGAAATCAGAAGACAGCATAATACGGTGAGGAAAAAAATGATAGATTTGGTGACAGAAGACAGGTTTAAATATTGATTCTGCCACTTACTGTGTCATCTTGGGTTAATCAATTCATTTCAATTTCCCAATTTTTAAAATGAGGGAGCTGGATTAGTTCTTTAAAGCACATTCTAGTTCTAAATCATATGATTCTATTCCCACAAATCACAAAACCTTAGCTTTGGAAAGGTCTTAAGAGGTCTTTGGGACTAATCCCTACCTGAAATATGAATCTCCACTAAAACTCCCTTCACAAGTAATCATTCATCTATTTGAATCAAACTCCTATTTGAATACTTCCAATAAAAGAGAGCTCACAATTTACTAAAGCAGACCATTCTATTTTTGTATAGCTCTAGTTGTCAGGAATTTTTCCCTCATATCTAACTAAAACAAGACATTTTAGTCACAGGCTTCTCACTAGCCCTAGTTATGCACCTGGATAAGGATGGGGACAGGATAAGGAGCAAAGCAAGTCTAATCCTTCTTCCAAATAACACATAAATATGAGAGAGAAATCTTTATCTCTCACTATCTTCCTTCTTCTTTGGTCTTCTCTTCTCAATATCCCCAGTTCCCTTCAAATGGTCCATATATGTCACCAAAAGGTCAAAATGGAATGATAGAAAATAGCATCACTATCTCAGTTGATCAAAATGTTCTTCTGGGGAAGCCGCATAGCATAGTGGATAGAGTTCATCTTAGAGTCTGGAAGACCTCTGGCACCTTCTTTTAATACACACTGGTAGGTCATTTAACTGGTAGGTGCTCCCTAGTCAATTCTCTAAATCTCTGAGTTGCAGAATTGTTGCCTAAGTGCATTTTTGGGAGGGTGTTCCCTCATCACGAGTTCCTGTAACAATGAAATCATAGGTTCACATCAGCCCAAAGTATATCTTGCTTATACTCACACTGGAACCACCATTTGCTACTCTGAACACCATATTTGCCCACTGGGCATACAGCCCCCTTCTGGATCACTGCCTTGTTGTGGTGGAAATGCTTGCAAAGTTCAATGAAACTATGAGCTGTATCATGCAGCATTACCCAGGAAAGAAGGTAATAGCAAAGAGTTCCTAGAAAATGTGTTCTACTGGAGAAGGAAATGGAAAAAAACATGATATAGGAAGATGGAGCCCATCAGGTTGCAAGGTGTCCAATACCTTATTGGGGAGAAGCAAAGAGCTCCAAAAAGAATGCAGTAGCTAAAAGGAAGCTCAGGATATGTTTGATGATAAAAGGAATGTTCAATACTGAAAAGGTCAATGTTGCATAGAAACCTATAATGTAAGATCTATGAACTAAGGTAAGCTAGATGTGGTCAAATAGGAGATGAAAAGATTAAACATCTGTGGGCAAGAATCCCTTAGAAGAAATGGAGTAGTCCTCATAGACAATAAAAGAGTAAGACAAGCAGTACTAGGATACAATCTCAAAAATAACAGAATGATTTTGGTTTGAATCCAAGGCAAACCGATTCAAAATTACAAGTCTATGCTCCAACTACTGATACCAAAGCGGCCAGACTCTATTAAGACTTCTAACACATTCTAGAAATAACATTAAAAAGATGTCATATTTATCAGAGGAGATTGGAATTATAAAATAGGAAATCAAAAGATGATTGAATTAACAGGCAAGTTTGGCTTTGGAGTACAAAATGAAGTAGGATAGAGACTAATAGAGTTTTGCCAAGATAATTCACTGGTCATAATAAACACTCTTTTTTACAATCCCAAAGACTTTACAAATGGACATCATCAGATCATCAATATTGAAATCAAATTTGCAAGATAGACTTAATTAAAAGAGACAAAGAAGGAAATTATATCTTCCTAAAGGGTACCATAGATGATGAAGCAATATCAATACTAAACATATATGCACCAAGTGGTATAGCATGGAAATTCCTAGAGGAAAGGTTCAGAGAGATGCAAGAAGAAATAGACAGCAAAACTATAATAGTGGGGGATCTCAACCTCCCTCTCTCAGAACTTGATAAATCAAACCACAAAATAAATAAAAAAGAAGTTAAGGAGGTAAACAAAATGTTAGAAAAGTTAGGTATGATAGATCTTTGGAGGAAATTAAATGGAGACAGAAAGGAGTTTACTTTTTTCTCAGCAGTCCATGGAACTTATACAAAAATTGACCATGTGCTAGGACACAAAAACCTCAAAATCAAATGCAGGAAGGCAGAAATAATAAATGCATTTTTTTCAGATCATGACGGAATAAAAATCACATGCAATATAAGGCCAGGAGAAAATAGACCAAAAAGCAATTGGAAACTAAATAATTTTATCCTAAAGAATGAATGGGTGAAACAGCAAATTACAGACACAATTACTAATTTCATTCAAGAGAATGACAATAATGAGACCACATACCAAAATTTGTGGGATACAGCCAAAGCGGTAATAAGGGGAAATTTTATATCTCTAGATGCTTATTTGCATAAAATAGAAAAAGAGAAAATCAATGAATTGGGCTTGCAACTAAAAAAGCTAGAGAAAGAACAAATTAAAAA
>JAJPUD010008353.1:8466-53170 GCA_023553655.1 Myrmecobius fasciatus
CCCCCCCCCCCACTAACGCTCTACAAGTACACAGCAGTCTTCGGTAGCCAACGTTCTGTTCCAACTACATACACCAAAGACGCCACACCGCTCCTGCCCCAGTATGCATTCGCAAAGCCAACCCCAAACACTTGCTTTGCTAAAGCCACAAGCTGGTACGCACGCACAGCCTGTTTGAAGACCCCACCAACACCATTCCAATTAGGGTCGCCAGCCAAACCTCTCAGGATCATCTGCTCAATTCCCCAGCATTATCCTGCTCTAGCTCCTCACTCTCCAAGCCATATACCCTCACAGTCCAACAGCTAACATCCGCTTTAATAGGCCAACAAGAACTCAGAGCTCTATGTTTCCCCCTGGACAAAACTCTGCTTCTCTAAGGCTCTCCCTTATTTCCCCTGAGCAAGCCACCAGTTGAGGAGGGATAGAAAGAGAATTGACGAGGCCAGGTCTCCAAGCCCCACAAACCTCGAAGACTACCAGTCTCAAGTAGTGGTCAATGGTGTCGTTGATGGCCTTAGGCTAGATTCACTCACTGCATTCCAAAAAACCTGCCCCAAGATGACCCTTGCAGGTTAGTACCTGGCATCCTCCTGGCACAATTTTTTTTTTTTAAACTTTCTTTGGTAGTCATTCTGTGAAGGGTTAAGGATCCAAATGCAAATCACCCTGGATATTTCCTGGAGATCACTTGGAATGTGGGAAGAGAGCTGCCTGATGGGGAGGGGGAGGGAAAAAGGAAAGACTTTAAGGAGGTAAAAAGTTCGGTAGAGGTCCAAGGGATGGGCTTCTTTTAAGATTCATTCTTAAACCTTTGCACAATATCTAAGGAAAGGTGTCTTAAGACAAAGAGAGCCAAAGGATTTATTGGAGGGGAGAGGGAGAGATGAGGCAAATGGAGATTTATAGAAGTTTTAACCATGTTTTGAGAGGTCAGAGATGAATGCAATGTCTTCCAATTTTGGCATGGCATTTGAAAAAAACTGACACCACATGGGGATGGGGAAATAGCAACTTAGTAGTCAATCAGATACTCGACCCAACCAGGACTGTTGAGAACAAGAAAAAACATGAATCAAGCAGAGTTCAAATCCAATTTAAGAGAAAAGGAACAGACAACAGCCCATCTCCCTCAGGCTTGAAGTTTCTGATAGGAGGGGAAGGGCTGCTAGTGGGAGAGTAAGAAGGGAGGGGCAAGCTCCTTAATCCTCTTGTTCCAAAAACAAAAGGGAGGAGGGAAACAGGGACCAGAGCCAACCAGTTCCAGAATATGTGAATGCTGGGATCTTACAAAACCATCGGCCCTCCTCCCACCCTCTTATGGAGGAACCGAGTTCAGAGAGGTCAATGGTCACAGTTTCAATGCTATTCCCTTTAGACAACAGTACCTCTTCCACCCACCTAAAGGAATTCGGTGATGACACACAGGTGAAAAATGGGAGACCTTAGGGACACGAGATGGAAGGAACGGGTAACATGAAGCATAGGAGGGCAATCTGCCAAAAGACAGCTGGAGCCAGGAGAATGGCAAGGAGTACAGCAACAGAAGGTTCTAAAGCCAGAACTTAGAGATCTCCCACATAAGCATTCAGGGCCTGTTAGATTTGGTCCAACATACAAGGCTCTAGCAAGTCTTTGGTAACTACCCATGCTCTTGTACATGTACAAGCAGAAAACTTCTGAGAAGTTTAATATGGCCCAGGCAAAACGATATCTCAGGGCTTTGCTTCCCTTCTTTCCAAGTCCCAGCCTGGGAGGCATGAAGAAAGGCTGTACATTTGTCCATATACTAGCTTTGTATAATTCCCAGCAGGAACAAGGAGAGCCAATGGGTTTGTTGGAAGGGAGAGGGACAGATGGGATAAATGGGGATTTATGGAAGTTTTAACCATGTTTTGAGATTGGAGATGAGATGAGCGATGAGAGGAAGCTTGCTGATGTGGATGGGGAGTGACATCTTTGGAACATCTGATAGAGAAACCCAATTCTAAGATGTTACAGATATTTCCTACCTCAAACTCATCTCAGGACAACTGAAATCCTTCACCTGTGTGTAAAGAGTCCACCTGTGAAGGAAAAGTCAATCCATCTCTAACAAATATAGGGGAGGGGAGGGGGAACCTCAAACAAAGGGGAAAAGGAAAGAGGGAGATGTAAAAAAGAATGAAAGCTCCACCTGAGGTGGTAGCCCCATCTCTGGAGCAATCTCAGATGTGGGGCAACCTCTCTTCAATCCAGGTGGCAACAGCAACATTAGTTCCCTTTCCTGGAGCCTCTGGCCGTCGTGCCCCACTGCAGCTCCTTGGTTTGGCTGGGACACAGAACTAACCGTCCCCAGGAAATGCCTCCCTCCGGTCCAGGCAGGAATCCCAATACCCTACACCCTCCCATTTTGGGAGAAGGAATGAACAGAAAAGAAGGAAAAAATGCTCCCTCCTCCCTAGGTCAGGGAAAAGATCTGGGGACCACCTAGCAGTCCACCACCCCTCCCACTTCTCTTTACTGGGGAAGTGCCCAGTCCAGTACCCCTTCCATGTCCACCAACCCTCACCCCTCCCAAGCTGTGCTGGGACATGAATCAGCTCTCACAGCTTGTTAAAGCAGGACCTCTTGTTTTCATGCCCTCACCCCAGGAAACACCAAGTTACAGCTTTTCCAGCTCTCCTCAGCAGGGGGCCAGGGTCCTCACTTTATAAACATCCCCATGCCTGCAAGAGCAGAGGGCATAGAATGGTCTGAGACAAGAGCCCAGGGGAGACAGACTAAAAGGGAAGATAGAAATAAAGTAGACAAAGACAGAGAATAAGCTAGCCCTGCAAGAATGGCACTTCGGCAATGGACAGGAAGGACTAGGGGGACCACAAGAAGCTGGGGAACCATCTGTCTGGTGATTTCACTCCTCTTGCAACTGCAAGGAGCTCACAGCAAATGCTACTTCCAAGCTCAAGGTAAAACAGATGAAAAAAGGGAGAGCAAGAAAATGGGAAATTGGTGGATTTGGGGGAGATGATCTGAGTCTGATCCTTACCATAAGCATACTTCCTTCTTATTTAAGGATGTTCCCCTTTCCCTTCTTTCCCACTCCTCTCCCTGCCCAGAGTACAACTATTTACAAATCTCCCTATGATCTTGAAAATTACATAGTAGTATAATTCTCTTTCAATTCCAGGCCAATGCCCTTTTTATCCCACCCTCACTAACTTTCCTCATTCCTCCTCAGCTCCCTGTCACTACGAGGGGAAATATTTTACCCTGGGTGAATCCTGGCTTCGAAACGACTGTTTCCACTGTACCTGCCTACATCCTGTTGGTGTGGGCTGCTGTGATACGTAAGTGATTTGGAGTTACTAAAATGGGCCTGGTTGGGAATGAGGAAGGAGAGACTGGGAGGAGAAAAATGAGTAGATGACACAGGATTAACTAGATGTGACAAAAAGGGCTTAAGGCATGGGGAAAAAGAAGAATATGTTGTATTGGGATTTGGAGAGGAATACAAAATAGGAGAATGTCCAGGGTAGAAGTCAAATCCTATTCTTGTTTTAAAACAAGGGTACCTGAAATAGAATGGTTTAACAGCAGGCAGAGCTGTTAGGGAGAGACAGCACCTCAATGTGAAGTTTCCTTACCCATCATGTTCATCTAGGTCCCAGCATCCCATCGACTTTCCAGCTGGGTGTGAGGTACGTCGAGAGGAAGGGACCTGCCACATCTCCCTGGTACAAAAATCTGCCCCTCACCTGCCCTGCAGAGGAGGGCCCCCTGATCCTGAATGGGGCTCAGCCAATACCCCTGACTCCGGGGCCCCAGGACCACGTCCCAGTTAGGTTCCACTGACCATCCACTTTGCCGCCTGCCTGCCCACTGCGGCTGCTGCCACCTCCAGGGAAACCACTAGCAGCTGTGAATTTATTCTAAATAAATAAATTAATGGACCGCCAAATGCCTGCCATGAAGTCCCTTCTCAGACTCATACAGCCCCAGGAGGGAAGGAGAGGGCCATGCAGGAATCTTGTTCTTCACGCTATGTCCAAGCACAACAGTGCCACAGGGGATAACTGGAACCCAAATCAGATGGTGACAGTGCTGGCACTGGGGCCTAGAGCGGCATAGGAGACCAGTGTGGGGCTTGTGGGCAGCACCTTGATGGGGAGGTCCCAGCTGAAGGTGTCCACAGGCACTTGTTCAGGTCCTGTCCAGACCACAGGCTCAGGCTGTTCCATGGGAGGGAGCAATGCTAAGCCAGGTTCTCGAGATGTCACAAATTCAAAGTGTAGTCGCCACTTCAAGGACACTAAAAGAAAGAAGATAGGGTGAAGGATCAGAAAGAAAGGGAAAAGGCAGCAACAAGATGAGGAAGACAAAAGGAGCGACAGTGAGAGAGATAAGCCACTGTGTTAAGAAATATGGGGAAACAGGAATAGTTACCAAAGTTGAGAACTAGAGGTAGGGATGGAGGAGCATGGATACCTTGAAAGCAGTAGGTAGCAAGCAGCTAACAACCCTAAGTTCTGTGTGAGACCATTATCAAGTAGACTGGAGTATTTTGAGAAGCAGGAGTCAATATTATCACACAGGCAGTAAATCTAAATGTTTGCTAGAGTTTGGGGGTAGGATAAGGTAGTTCTAAAGGTGGGAGAAGAGGGGAATACTTGGAATGCAAGTCAGTTCTGTCCATCAATGCACAAAATATAGTTCCTCCCACAGCAACTGGGGTAGCACCAAGGTGATTATCAGTGTACAGCAAAGGTGGAGAACTTTTTTTCTGCCAAGGGTATTTTGGATATTTATAACATCATTTGGAAATCACACTTGTAGAACTCAAGCAGGAGATTCTCGTACCTAGCTTTAAGCTCACCATTGCCTGTAGTTGCCTTAGCAAATGATTTTGTGGGCCTATAAAGCCTGCAAATCAGGCATTTCCCACCCCTGGTGTAGAGCCTCACCAATGGCTGTGCAGAAGCCTGGGGTAGAGCTTAGTGGAATGGGAAGAGAAAAGCTAGTTCTGGTTGTGTGAAGACAGGATTCCTGATGTCGGGCATGAGTGACATGGGACACAGATGGAGCCCCACTTGCCCCCCGGCGCCGCTGGTACTCAGGCTGGACAGTCTCTTCTGTCTGTAGACTTACTGAAAACTGATGGCATAGAAAAGCATTCACAAGTAGAAATTAGTGCTCACTACGTGGACAGGATTCACCAACGTATAGACCTCTTTACCCATACTGTCTTTGTATCCCCACCACCACCTTGGATATGCTATTTCACCATCCCCAAAAAGGTTTCCTTCATATATCCCATCCAAGCCTCCCATCCCTACAAACAGTTCAACTCCAAGTTGCAACCCCATCCCTCATTCCCCCCATGGTATTTTCTCCCCCTCACCTGCAAACAGGCCACAGTCCCCTCCCCCAGGTTGAGGGTCCCTATTACGTCCTCCCCAAGTCTGTACACGGACTTGAAGATTCCAAAGGTCCCAACCTTCCCGCGACCGTCACTGATATTGTATAGATCTGGGGGTGGGGGAATGGGGATCTGTGAGCCAAGACTCCTATGTCAGCAAAGGTCCCTTCCTAAGAATCCAGTAGGGGTTGTATTAGAATGGCAACAGACTGGCGGAAAGTGGGTGGTATGGAATGGGGGTGTGGATAGGATGGGGGGGGGGGATTTCTGGGTCCTAGAATGACTAGAGGACAGTCTTCCTCACAAATTGATCTGAGTATACACATGGAGGTATCTCTGAAGGGAGGCTTCTGTGGAGGGAAATATCCTTACACAAACTGCGGCGGGACGTAGCAGCCATGAGGAACTCTCCTGCCAATTCTGCTAGTCTTGAGTCCTTTCTACTTGCTTCTTCTTCTTCTAGGAATGGACTAGAGGGAGCCACAGCCTCATCCTGGGGAAACAGGGCATCTTGGAATCCTGGGGAGAGAATAAGGGATAAAGTATGTAAGGGAACAGGGTATATTGGAAGACTTAAAGATTGTGTATTGAGAAGCAACCGGGGAGAATGGAAACAAATTAGGGAGATGTAGATCTCCAAAACAGAAACAGAACGGATGACAGTGCCAGAAGGATACAATGAACAGTAAAACTACAAAGGAACAGAATAGTGACCAGGCAGGATGAAGCTCCAACATGGTGAAGAAATCACAGGAACATGAAACTCAACCTATTCCTCAGAATCCAAGTCTTTGCCATCCTATAACAGCTTCAATGAAAATTGGAAGCTTCCCTGAAGTCTTCCTCATTTCATAACCCAAGTACTATTATCTCCTCTACCATTCCCCTTCTTTTCAAGAGCCTTACCACTCACCAGTCAACACAAGTACCCTCAGTGGGACCCTAAGCAAAGTGATGGGGCAGTTGACCCGCTGGCAGCCAATGGTCAGTTTGTAGACATACTTGACAGATTGACCCCGAAAAGATGGTGGCCCTTCCACAGGAAGCACTTCACTGTAGGAATCTAGGTGGGAAGAAGTCAGTAGTAAGAGAATATATCCCTAATCCTGTCCAACCATGGGAAGGCATTGAGAAGGCATTAAAGAAAACTACCCTACTCACAGGATTTGGACTCTCCAGGGTCTAGCCTCAAGTCACAAAATAGAATCTTTGGAGGAGTGGATAGGATACATTGACCCCGCTCACCTGGAGAGAGGAGATCAATAAAACTGGATGAGACTGAAAGATACAAAGTTAGGGACAGAGGAAGCCATGAAAGTAGTGGGGAGAGAATACAAAATAGTGATGATAGCATCTACACTTAAGATACCATGAAATTCCTAGGCTATCTTTTCCTTTGGCTATGACAGGGGCATGCAATCCAGTAATCTTACTCTCATCCTGTATGACAAGAATCAACAGTGACCACTCCTATCTTATAGTCACAGTCATTTATACAAATTGTATGACAGGGCATGTAATTTCATCTCCATGTGACTTTGACAGTCACCACCTTAGATGACAAAGGCAAGAGTCTGACAGTGACACTTCCTGCTACTCTCCCCAACACTGTGAGGAGGACAATACAGCAACACCACCACCTAGACCCCGATATAGCAACAATAACCTCCTCAGATAACAAGGATGTAGTTAAGGCAGATTCCATGCCCTGAGTTAACAAAAGATACATATCCCTAACCTCGGTGTGGCAAGAACACAGTCTGGCTCTCAGGCTGGACATCTGGTTGGCTGGAGTCTGGGGGGGGCAGTGCCACACGGCTCTCACTGGCGTGGAATTGGCAATGTATTTGGGCACTGGCCCAGGCCAATGCTTCACTGTTGGGAAAGATACAAATATTACAGAAGGCAGGTCTTGATCCCCACAAACTTTGGGGATGCCCATTCCCCTCCCTCGAAACTCTACTCCAGTCCCAAGAAACCCTGACCTCCTGAGTTCTATCCTAAAGTCACATAAACAACTACTCCTAATCAATAATCCCACTCCTCAAAGAACTTCCAGAAGGCAAAATTTTAACAGCCTTAGAAGGCAAAGTCATGGGATAGGGGTGTCCTAAGTCCAAGCCAGTGAACATTTGTATGTATAAGCATACTTACATGCAAATGCTTACATACGTATATACACATATCCATATGGGTATATACACATATATACTCACACAAAACAGACACATATTAATGAGAGGAGAATGGGGGAGGGAGTAGTTACAGAAACTGACCATTCCAACAATCACAGAGGGGACTCCTTCCCTGTCACGCAAAAGAGCCCTGCTCTATTCCTTGAGTTTTTCCATGGTGAGTACCTGGATGCAGAGGTGGCCGTGGGAGATAGGGGGTTTGTGACAGTCACCACACACTCCAGCGCCTCCCCAGCCAGAAACACGGGGCCCCGGCTCAGCTCTGCTACTAACTCAATCATGGTAGCCCCGGGAGTAGCTCTACAGAACGGCAGAGATCAAATGTCAGCACTGAAGGGCAAAGGGGGGCGTGGAACTGAGGGAGGCGATGGTGGAATCAGTTAACAAGCATTTACTTAAGGGCCTACTACATGACAGGAGCAGTGCAGGGAGCAGGCGCTCCAAAGAAAGGCAATAGAAAGCCCCCACTCCCGAGGGCTCAGTTTAATAGAGGAGACCACGACAACTCCACAGGCAATTCACGGGCAGGGCAGGCTGGGGACCATCCCCCTAGGGCGGCCTGCTGGCGAGTCTGGAGAGTAGGGAAGAAGGCGGACGGCCGAGTTGGGGGGGAAGTAGGAGCCCAGCCCTGGAGGCAATCGGGGAACTTGACGCGGCTGCTTCGAGGCAGAGGCAGTAACGAGGGAAGACATCTGATGGCACCGAGGAGAGACGCTGGGGAAGCAAAAGACGAGCCGGCCGCGGCGGGCCGACCCCTCCCCACCCCAGGCACTCCCAATCCCGGTTCCCGTCTCCCCTTTCCCCCCAAGTCTCCCTCTGCAGCAGCTTCCCCGGATTCAGCACCGCTGGCCTAAGGACCCGCCCCCAAGGATCCACAGGGACCCCTCCGAACCTCGGGGTATCCGGGCCAGCCAGCGCCTCCACTTCCTCGTCCCCCCGGCTCGGCGTGGCGTAACGTAACGTGACGTGCGTAGCAACGCCAGTCCTGAAGGCGGAACTTCCTGTCTGATTTCGCGGAAGAGTCTCTTCCGGTCGAAAGAGCCGGTGGGAGGGGGGGTGGGGGGGGTCAAATGGATCCGGGACTGCTGGTCCCCCGGGACCGGAAGAAGGCTGCCTAGGGGCTGGGACCTGGCGCCTCTGTCTGGTCCTCCCGCAGGACGGGGAGGGACCTTAGAGGCCCAATAAAGGGGCTCCCCACTCTTCCCCTGCTGCTGTCCTGTTGATTTCATCCCCCGACCCATGACCTGTAGGTATAGGTCCGATCGTCCCCACCCAAGATTCAAGGAAGTGATTCTGTCCCTCGCCTCTGTGGCCCTGGCTCAGCCCATCTCTGCCCAGAAATCTGAGGGAGCTCGAGGGCAGTGAAGCAGGAGACGCGGTCCAGGTCACCCCTGAGCCCAGCACCTTGACAAGACGGTTCCCGAGTCAGAACTTGGCTAACGTTGGACTCCGAGCTCGAGACTGCAGGACCCAGGACCATGGAGGAAGACTTGGGGGCCGGGACCCCCGAAGTCAGAGGAATCAAGGACCCAAAGTGTGACCCGGGGGCCCCTGGGACAGAAAAGTGTGACTCCCAAAACATGAAGAACCCAAGCTATGGAAGCACAGGTGACATGGGGTCTGGAAACATTGCAGACTGTGAGAACCCGGAGGACACCAGGGACGCGAATGATCCAAACAATGGAATCCCAGAAGACCCTGGGCAGCTAATGGCTGCCTACGAGGGCACAGCTGTGGGCCACCAGGTGCCTCCGTTTGGCTGGCGCATCTGCTTGGCTCATGAATTTCCTGAGAAGAGAAAGCCCTTCAATGCCAACAATGTCTCCCTGAGTAACACGCTGAAGCACTTGGGCATGGGTTTCAGGTGAGTGTTTCCTTGGCTTTTACGCCATAAAATCTTAGCTAATGTTGGGTTCTCTCCTTAAGATCTTTCCCCTACCCCCCTCAATCCCTCATTCCCATATTGTTCCAGATTTAATTCTCCTTCCCATTACTCTGTTATTTGAGCTCGGGGAAAATAGAAGAAATGGTGTCTGCAGTGAGTGGCGCGTCATGTCTTGACCACTTAACCTCTAGAAAACCCAGAGCCCCTGTATTGCTCAAAACCAAGATTACTAGATCCTGAACTCTTCTGCTTTCACTCTAGGTTGAGATGGCTAGTCACCCAGGGCAAGGGAAAGAAAAATAGGGACCAACTCCGTGACTGTTGTGAGGCAGCATCCAAGGTACCAAGAGTTAGATTCCCACCAAACTGTAAACATCATCACCCTGACACCTTCTGGATTTGGGGGGAATAGTCAGGATGGGAGGCAATCTGCACTGAATGCTTCAAGAATCATCGATTTAAAGCTGGAAGGAAATTTAGAAGTATTAGCTGCTTCAGATTGCTTTTAATAACCAATAATAATTTTGAGATGCCCTCAAAAGAAAAAAGACAGATAACACAGATCGACGGACACATAACTATAGCTTTCCGTTTATATATTAGACTGTCCAAGGTTCATTTCCGGTTCTCTCCTTAAGATCTTTCCCCTACCCTCCTCAATCCCCCATTCCCATATTGAAAGACAGAAGAAATGCTGCTTTACAGTATAAGGTGAGTAAAGTGAGAGGACATGAACCAAAATAAAGAAGTGCATGAGGGATGGCCAGAGGAACATGACCCTGAGTTGGGTTAAAAAACAAAACTGGAGAATAGGAATAGATATTCAGAACTTAATATATCTTAAAGTTTGTAAAAGAGTGATATGAAGAAAATACAAGCAAAGGTTACTACTACCCAGAAAGCCCTGAAATCCGTGCAGGGGGTCAGGTCCTCTGCCATTCCTTCCTCAGTTACTGAGTAAGGTATCCACCTTGTATAAGGAGAAAAGATGACAGTTCCCTTTGATTAGCCACAGCTGCATGTTAGAGATGGCAACTTCTATACTTTCTATGGGCACCAGCCTAATCTGGTTTTTCCCCTGAATTGTTTGAGTCTTGAGAGTCCATCTTGGAGGTCTTGAGGAAATGTAGGAGAAATGAAAACATGTGCATGGCTTAGTCATTTGAATTCAGGGGAGCTTGAGCACAGGCTGAGTCATCCTGGATCCAGACTTGGCCTCAGTTTCCCCATGCCAGGGTGGTGTGCAAGCTGTGACACAGGGAACTGGAATGAGATTAGCAGTTGGGGTACCTCAGGAAGAAAAATGTAGGGTGTGGCAAAGAGGGAAGTCCAAAGGGTGACACTACTGTGTCATAATTGAAATCACAAAGAAGGCCAAAGAAGCCAGGGAATGATGAGCCTGCTTTTAAAATGAAAGAAGAGAAAAGGACTCAAGAAAGGAAGTTATCAGAGAAGAGGGGGTGTGGGGAAGGAGGAAGAATGTTCTTCCTGGGTCACTGTCTATAAGTCTGTACTAAAAACTAGGGATACAAAGAAAGGCAAGAGATAGTCCTTGTTCTCCAGAAGTTTACAGTTCGATGAGGGAGACATCATGCAAAAAAGACTTAGGTACAGACAAGCTCTATGTAGGAATAAATAGGAAATAACAGATGAAAGTCATTAAAATTAAGAGGCATTTGGGAAAGGTTTCCAATAGAATATGGAATTATAACTGAGACTTGAAAGAAACCAGAAGGCAGAAGTGAGAACAAAAAGCATTACAGGCAATGGGGACAGCCAGTGAAAATTTCCTCTGGGAAAACAAGGAGGTCAAAGTCATAGGACCAAAGAATACTTGGAGAAAGAGGGAGTTAAAAGAAGACTAAAAAAGTAGGGAGAGCTATGTTACGAAAGGCTTTGAATACTAAACAGAGGATTTTATATTTAATCTTGGCAGTGATAGTCACTTGAATGTATTGACTGGGGCGGGAAAGAGAAGGTCAAACCTGCATTTTAGGTAATTCATTTTGTTGACTGAGCAGAGGATGGAGTGGAAGACATTTGTGGCAGAGCAAACAACCAGAAAACTATTAGTCTACATATGGAGATGAGGGCCTGTACCAAAATTGTGGAAATATCAGAGCTGAGGAGAAGACATTACAGAAATGTTACGAGCATGAAGCCAACAGGCCTTGGCAACAGATTGGGTAAAGGAGAGAAGAGATGGGGAGGGGTAACATCTATAGAACATCCAGTTCAAGATGTCTAAAAAGCAGTTGTAGATTTTAGGCTCAAGATGAGCAGAGAGGTTAAGGCAGAATGAGTTGATTTGAGAATCATCAGCATAGAGATGACGATTGAATTTATGGAACATGAGAGTGCCAAATGAAATTATATAGCAGAAAAAGAAAAGAGGGCACAGGAATGAGCCAGTGGGGTTGGTATTCATGACCTGTATGAAGAGCCAGCAGAGGACACCGAAAAAGAACAGTCGAAGGTAGGAGAAGAAACAAGAAATAAAAATGCAGTGAAAATAGAGCAGAGAATGATGGACAGTGCCAAAGGCTGCAGAGACATCAAGAAGGATGATTGAGATAAAGCCACTGGATTTGGCATTTAGGAAATCACTGGTAACTTTGGAGAGGACAATTTCAGTTGGATGATGAGATTAGGAATCAGACTACAGAGTTGAAAGAGAGGGAAAGAAGGGGAAGCATTTATTGTAGATGGCCTTCTCAAGGAGTTGAGCCACAAATGTTAGAAGAAATATAGAATAATAGTGGCAGGGATGAATGGTTCAAGTAAGAGTTTTTTCACAATGAAAGGGAAACATGGGCATATTTGTAGGAAAGCAGTCAGTAGATGAGATATTAAAGATAAGTGAGAGAGTGGGAACACAAGAGGGCTCTGCTGGAGGAGACAGGATGGAATGGGGTGAGTTGAGCAGGTAGAAGAGTTTGCCTTTCAAAGGAGAGGAGTCGTCTCTTCATGTGAAATAGGTGAAGATAGAGATAGTAGCCAGAGGTACCTAAGTGATAAGATGATATGGAGAGAACAGGGAATTTCCAGCAAATGAACTTAATTTTTTCAGTAAAATATGAGACAACTAAGGTTCTCAGATGAAAAAATGGGGGGATGCTGAGCTGTGGGATATTTGAAGAGAGATGAAAAGGTCTAGAAGGACTGCTGTGGAGAGTGGGATAGAGAGTTAAAAATGAAAGTATAAAAAAATTTACTTGGCATCAGTGAGGTAGCAGTTGAGGTTGTATAACATAAATTTGCTATCAGCACTGCCACAGCTGAGTAGAAACTTGTTTCTTATCTTTCCTTTAAACCATATTCTCCTGCCTCATCTTTCATTACTTCATCTCCCAACTCCTTGCCAAACTCTGTATTCAAATTTCTTGTGTCTTTCTTTCTAGCTTAGTTCCATTTTTCTCTTTTTCACCTTTCCTTGGAGTTCCACTTTTCACCTCATGTTTACCCCATTTCTCTTCCATTTCTCATGCCATCATTCATTCGTTAATTTATTTCAGCCTATTTTTATTAAGTACTTGCACCATACTCTGTGAAAGACCTTTTAAGGAATACCAAAATAGTCTAGGACTATTCTGTCCTCTCAAGAATTTAAATTTAGTTGTTGTGAGACAATGAAACCTATATCATTATTGTTCAAATTGTTTCAGTAGAGTAGCAGATTACTAAAATTAATGGTATTAAAAATTTCAAAAGACAGCAGGAGTAGTGATAGGCTAGATTGGGAAAGACTTAATGAACTAGATGAGATGAGTTAATCCTTTAATCACAAACATTGTGTACCTAATACTTGCAAGGTGTTTTTTTTTTTCTCTTGACTTTGAGGAAATAGAAAGATTTAAGGCATAGTTCCTGTTTCAAGAAGCTTATTGTCCTATTTGAGAGACCAGATATCCTTTACTCTCTTTCCCTTCACTACTAAACTTACTGGCAAAAGTTGTTTTATGTCAAATGCCTCTATTTTTTTTTCTCTCCCCGGGATTTCTCAGTCCTTTGTAACCACCACTATCACTTTCCTGAAAATTTTCTTCCTCAAAGATCATTAAGGCTCCCCTAATCACCAAATCCAACTTCAGTTTTTTTGATCTTCGTTTTTCTTGACCTCTCTATAATTTTTGACATTGATCATCTTTTCCTACTCGCTTTTCCTTTATTCCCCAACTTTGAAGAGACCACACTCTCTTGGTTCTTATCTCTACTAATTCTTTGTCCTTCCTGGTTCTTCATCTATTTCCCAATCTTTTGATGCTTCCCAAGAAATTTAACCTTGATTCCCTTTCAGTCAGTGAGTATTTTTTAAACCTACCATGTGCTACATACCGTGTTATATGGCTAAGTGCTAGGGAGGTAAAGGCCAGAAAGAGTCTCAAGGAGCTCCCAGCCTAATTCTACACTTCCCATCTTGGCAATTCCATTCCTTGCCAGAGCTTCATTCATTGCCTTTATGTAGATGACTCTTATATCGGTACCTCCCTTCTTGACCTTCCTTTTGAGCTCCAGACCTGCATCTCCATCTCTCTCCACAGGACATCTTTCCCTGGATACCTCAGGAATCTCTCAAGAGTCAGTTGGCATATTGAAAAGCATCTTGGATTTGGAGTCAAAAGCCTTCTCAAACCCTAATACTGCCACTTGCTCACTGTTATTCTGAATATCTCACTTAACCCCCCCTCCCTCAACACCTCATTTCTTTAATTGTGCAACAAGGAAGTTGTGTTAGATATTCTTTAAGGTCTTTATTAACTCTTACAAAACCTACATTCAGAAATCAAATTCATTATCTTCTTTAAAACTATTCTTCCTTCTTCACTAGTTCAATTTATGGTATCACTATTCATCTATGATATTCCCTATTCATAACTTTGAGGTTATCTTTGACTCTTCCCTGCCCTAAACCTTCATGTTCTATCAATCCTCAGGATACAATTTCCTCAGCATCTTTTACATTTGCCTTATCTTCTTTGTCTCTATAGCCACCACCCTAGTACAGATCCCTCCTAAGAGTCGGGATTATTTCCTGCTCCCTCCAATATATTCATCATAGCATTGTTTTAATAACCTTTCATTTGTATAGATTTTGTCATATCATTCCTACTCATCCTTTAAAGATCAACTCAGATGCCAGTCTTCCAGGAAACTTTTCTGCTCTAAAAGATAATGATTTTTCCCTTAGACTTCACAGAAACATTTCATTTTGTAATTTCTTTCTTCAGGAGAAAAGAGTCTTTATATATCACACTTATATCTGTATCTCAATACTAGATTTTATTTTATTTCTTGGAGAAACTATATAATCTAATGTTATCCTAGCATCTTCTCTACACTGTATGCATTTACTCAATATTTGTTCTATTGGATGCCCACATGATAAAAAGTAAACTTAATTGTCAGCTTTGAAATACAGCATTTGAATTAAGTGGAGAAGAGTGATAAATCATTTCAGAAAAAAGTATCACAAGAGAAAATATGGATGTGAATATAAGCATTATGTATAGACAATGAGAACCCTAGGCTGGCTGTTGTGAAGGATTTATATGACATTACTCTATAGTATGGCTGTCATTACTGTATTTTACAGATGAGGAAACTGAAACTCAGCTTTTTACTCAGGATTCTACAGATGAGAAGTTCCATAGTCAAGACTCTAACCTAGGGCTTTTGAATCCAAAAGCAACATTGTTGAATTTGAGGTGTAGAGTCACACAGTCATTAATTCCTTAATACCTTGCCTGATAAATCAAGTTTCCTCTTGACTTCCTTATTTCTATAAATGCCACCTTTGTATATCCTCTCAGTTCCTTAGCTGTCTCAAAAAACTTAAGTAACAAGAGAGAACCCTAGAAAGATAGAATGGGATAGTAGATTAATCTTGAGTATCAAGCTAAGGAGTTTATATTTCGGTTTGCCGTAAGCGCTGGGTAGCCATTGAAGATTGTTTTGTTCAAAAAGTGAGATGAAGAAACTGATGTTTTAAGATTGATCCTGAAGCAGTGTATAGGTTATCATAAAAGGTACAGATCTGCTGTCGTGTAGTGATGTGGAAAAAATATTAGATTTAGAATAAGAGGATCTGAATTCAAATTCTGGTTTTGCACTTATTGTGTGGTTCTCATTTTACAGATGAAGAAAATGAGGCCCAAATAGAGTAAGTGATTTGTCTAAAATCACACACTACCTCTAGTAGGTCTGTATCCCAAAAAGATCTTTAAAAAGGGAAAAGGTCCTAAATGTGCAAAAATACTTCTAGCAGCCCTTTTCACGATGGCAAAATACTGGAAATTGAGGGAATACTCATCAACTGGGGAATGTATATGAATGTAAGGGAATACTGTTGTTCAATAAGAAATGATGAATGGCCAGATTCACAAAAACCTGGAAAGACAAACTGATGGAAAGTAAAATGAGCAGAACTAGGAAAACTTTATATGCAGTATCAGTGTCATTGTGTCATGATGAACTGTGATTGACTCAGCTTTTCTCAGCAACACAGTGATCCAAGACAAGTACAAAAGACTCATAAAGTAAAAATGCTGTCCGTAACCAGATAAAAAACTGATAAGACTCTGTATGCAGATCAAAGGATATTTTTCCCCTTCATTCTTTCTCATGTTTTTTTTTCCCCTTGTGATACATTTCTTCTTTCACAACCATAACTAATATGGAAATGTATTTTACATGACAGAACATGTATAAAATAGATCAAACTGCTTCCCTTCTTTGGAAGAGGAAAGGGAACACAAAATCTTATAAACATCCCCAAAATTTTCTTTGTCATGTATCTTGGGGGGAAATAAAATACAGTGATGAAAAGAAAAGAAAAGGATGACATGAAGAACATTTCATGGGGAAAATGTGACAAGATCACTTACAGAGTAAATCTTTTAAAGTGTAGAGAAGAGGTTCCCCTCTTCAAATCCCTTCAAAGATGTTCCTTACAGTTAATTTGGTTGACTGAAAGAATCCATTTGTTGTCAAATAGAAATAAAAAGGTTGGGAAATTGGCTTAGAAGGGAAGGGGATGAGTTTGGTTTGTGCCTTGTTAAGTTTGAGGTGCTACTGGGACATATAAAAGACATTTGGAGATAGGGAACTTGAACTGGAGCTTCTTTTACCTCTCTTACCTATCAGTGTCATTTCTGCCCTTAGGTATCTTAAATGGTGGTACCAGAAGACACAGGTGGAGAAGAAGACTCCATTCATAGACATGTTAAACTGCCTTCCCCTGAGACAAATCTATGGTGAGCACTTCTCAAGGGAGAAAAGGCAAAGATCTCACACATTTTACTTTCAAAGAAAAAGTCCCAATTTCCTCAAGAAGGAAATTGGAAAGAAGAAAAGAGGTCACTTCCCCAACTTCTAAAAACAAACCAAAAACTCCTTCCCTATAGTCCAACAAACAAGATGCAACTATATTCTCTCATCTGTATCTTGTCGCTTCACTATCATTATTTTTCCTGCCCCCTCTCCATACCCTTCTGCCTTTCTAGCATTGCACTCTGACCCCTGACTCTGTCTCTAGGTTGTCCACTGGGTGGTATTGGAGGTGGTACCATCACTCGTGGCTGGAGGGGCCAGTTCTGTCGCTGGCAGCTCAACCCTGGGATATACCAGCACCGAATAGTAATGGCCGACCAGGTAAGGAAAGTGGGGAGGATAAAGGATGTAAAAGAAAATAATTTAATTCAGCAAATGCCTACCCGTGACTCCTTGTGAGCCCCAGACTAGAAAGAGCAAGCAAGGAACTCTGACTTAGTCTGTAAGGAGAAGCAGCCCAAATAGGAAAAAAGCAAAATCCTCATTGGTCCTTGTTTTTACTCTTGTATTTTGGTTTTGATTCTTGTTAACAGAAGGAGTTTGAAATGAGAAATCCTTGAAGTATTAATTGAAGTATATTTGGAAGCTTAGAATAGGCGCCTCTAAGACAGCAAGAACCTACTTGAAGGTTCTTTCCCAAGGTCTGTCAGTTATTGTTGTTCTATAGTTTTGGCCACTTTACTTCTGGGGCCATTACAACAGTAATGTAACACCTTCCTAACCTGAACAAATCCTTTTTTCTTTGTACAAAGTTAGGATTTTTGAGAACTATAACTGGAAAACTCAAGAAAAATAAAAATAAAGGATAAAAGCAAAGAAGCAAACAAGCTCATAGAGTTCAAATTTTTGATTCCAGATTTAATGTCTAGCTGAAGATTGGCTTGAATGGCACAGATTTTACAGGATAAACTCTACCCCTTTTTCTTATATCACCTCTTTGAAGTAGATGCCAGAGAATGGGTGCTAAACAGAGATACTTGAGCTTTTAGCCTGAGCTAGATTCAGATTGTCACCACTGTCAAATCTTGGGATTTCAGTCCTTCCTGAAACATGCTTTCAGTATTATTTTCAGGTATGAATCCCTAACTTATTTCATTTGCCCTGGAATTGGCTTGCTGTCCTGGCCCTTGGATAACCAAAATACTTCTTTATTTGGCCCTCAAAGTGTCCCGCTTGAATTTCAGGCCATTCTCCACTAATCTTGCTTCTTTTGCGCTTTTTGCTAGTCACTGGTTTCTAGCCCTCATAAAAAATGGACTGAATGATCTTTAGCTATAAACCTTTAAATCTAACCTGTTTTTTCCTGTCCTGAAGCATATTTAACCAGTTCTGTAGGTTGACTCTACCCTGTAGTTGAGGTCAAATTCTTAACCTATTGGTCTAAGTTTTATATGCACTAGTGCTATATCACTTCATTAACAGGGACCATCTTGCTTTGGAACCTCTGTACATCACATGAAATTCCCTATCTCTATCCTTTTCAGTATTTAACTTTCCTGTTGACTTTTTCATGTTTCTGGTCTGAGGAATACCTTAATTTCCCAGCTCATTTGAAGAGTAAAGAAAACTATTAAGTCCTGAACCTATAAATGAGATTGTCAGGTTTTCATGTCTATCTTCCACAGGTTCTCTTTAATGACATTACTCAGGTTCCCTCAGGGTGGTGACCTTGCAGATTCCTATCACAATAGTTTTACAACATTAAAATTACTTAGCACATATAATAATAAGA
Organism: Myrmecobius fasciatus; assembly: GCA_023553655.1. NCBI lineage: Eukaryota > Metazoa > Chordata > Mammalia > Dasyuromorphia > Myrmecobiidae > Myrmecobius > Myrmecobius fasciatus. Next base: position 27,006 of record JAJPUD010008353.1, read on the forward strand.
GAAATAACTTCAAAGAAAGGTTAATTTCTTTGTAATCTTTGCCATCAAAGAGTTTATGGTCTTTTAGGAAAAACAGAACCTAAATACAAATGGAAAACAGTTTTTGAGGCAGCCAGATAGCCTAACAACGGGCTTGACATCAGGAAAATCTAACATCAGACACTAGCCTCATAATTCTAGGCATGTCATTTAATCTGTCTGTTTCAGTTTCCTCAGTGGTAAAAATGAAGCTAATAATAGTATCTGCTTCTCAGATTGATTGTGACAATCAAATGAGGTAGTTTCTTTAAAGTGCTTACTTAGCACACTGCATGGCACTTAGAAGGTACTTAATAAATGCTAGTTCCAAAATAAATAAATGCTAGTTCCCTTCCCTTTCTTCCTTTTGAGACTAACTACCAAAAATAAGTGGTAGAGAATAGCCTGCCTTATAATGAAACAAAAAAACCAACATAAACTTGAGGAACAACAGGAAGGCCTTGTGGAGATCAAGAGAATAAAAAGTAATTTTTCCAGGTATACACTGTTCTTTGTATAAATTATCTCACTTGATCCTCACAACAACTTTGAGGAGGTAAGAAATGTAGTTGTAATTTCCCTGTTTCACAAATATGGAAGCAGGGATTCCTGTTGAGTAACTGGGTCACAGTAACCCAACTGGTAAATGGCAGAGCCCAAACTCAAACCCAAGTTCTCTGAATTGAAATCCTGTGTTCTTCTTCCTGCATTACACTTTCTCCCTGGGAATCACTGGCTAAATAACATTTCAACAAAAGGCAGAAGAAGAAGAGTGAAAATAAAGTCAATAGATTATTTGAAGCTAAATGAAAGTTGCAAAGGATCTTTGAGGCAGATATCTTTCCTAATCTGGGAAGTATATACCCCACTACTGAGAAAATGGGCAGGCCTATATGAATTTGAAGGAGGTGGTAAGGGAAGAAAAGCATTTTCTCATCCCAGGTTTTACACCTAGTTTTCAGAAAAGGAGATAATATTCCATGAAGTCAAGTCTTCTGCCTCCTCAAAGTAGAGAAACATCATTCTATTGAGCACCAGGCTCCTCTCTTCCAGGAAAGAAGAGAAAGGTAATTCCAACTATTTTCCAGCTGGATCTCCTAATTTGGGAGGAGGGGGAAAACAGCATTCTTTTAGCCCCAGTATTTGTCCCCTTCCCTGAAATGCCTGAAATCCTGTGAACAATGAAAATGTATCTAAGCTCTTTCAGTTATTAATACCCTCCTAATTATAGTCTTTCCTAGTGATTCTGACCTTCAAGCAATCATTATTCAGATCTCTTCCCTGGCCATCCACTGCCAATCCCATATTCCCAATTTTTCCTCTCAAATTTCCCCCTCCATATCCCACTCAAAGCTACCCACCTCTTTCACTGTGCCCTCTGGAATGCCTGCTCCACAGGCAACAAACTTGATTTCATCTTAGATCTTTTCCTACTCCTTCCATCTTCTGGTTGAGTCTCATTGAAACCTGGTTCCTTCTTGATGACACAGCCCCCCTGACCTCCCTTTCTAGCACTGGCTGCATTTTCATTACCCTAATTAACTGGTCATTATGGAAAAACTGAAATACTCCTCTCTCCTCATTGCTACTTCCAGGTTCTCTCTCTCTCTACTTTCACTTGTAATTTCCCTTTCTTTAAGGTTCATTTAGTCTATATCTACCACCCAGTCAAAATTCTGGAAGTTGCTGCTACTGATGGCAAGACACCCTTCTTCCTTTTTTCTTCAGTGACTTACTGTCTTTATCTCTCCCTCAACTACTGCCTCTGTACTAGTAAACCTCAGCATACATATCGGTACTCCTTCTCATATGCTATCTTCACAGTTCCTCAGCTTTCTTATTTTACATTACCTGCTCCTCCCTCCCACCTCAGTTCAGCCACACACAAAAATTATCATGCCTTTGATTTTTCCTTCAACTACAGATGCACCCTTGCCATATTCATTTACTCTGAAATGCCCTTATCTGATCCCAGTCTGTTTTGTCATTCCACTTCTCCCTTTACCCTTCAACTCCAAACCCTTCATCTTCATTATGACTTTCAATCCCTTGATTCTCCCTCATTTCTTTCCCAGGCCATCTTCTCTGTACCAATCTGCACACCCCTCCCTTCCCTGTCTTGATGAACCAGTTCAGCTTTACAGTTTTCTCTCTTCTTGAGTTCCTTGCCCCTTTATATAACCAGTAGTGCCCTACTAAGCCTCAGTCTTGGATCACTTACATCATCTAGTTTTGTTCCTGTATACATGCAGATCAACAAAACTGGAGAAAATCATGAAGCCATGCAGTAGGGTCCACTCTAAATTTTTATTGTTTTTTTTTTTTTCCTAAATTTTTCTTCTTTAATCACAATTGGGTCCTTACTGCTGCAAGGCAGGCATTTTATTCCTCCCTCGATAACTCACTCTCCTACTCACCACAGCACACTTCCACACTTTTCATCCTTCTCCAAGCCTCCTTTGGCTCCCTCTCCTCAACCCTCTCACATTTTGTCTCATATTTTAGTGAAAAAATTGAGGCCATTTGCCAAAAACTCCTTTTCCCCTTCTCATCTCATACCATTTTCATGCCTTTTACTACTCTCTTCTCTTTTGCCCATCTCACAAGGCAAACCCCTCTACCAGCACATGAGTGATCTCATTCCATCCTATATCCTCCCCCAGATTGTCCCTTCTATCATCCTCACTCTCTTATTCATCTTCAATCTGTCCCTGTCAACTGACTGTTTCCCTGCTATCTATAAATATGCCCATGTCCTTCCCTTTGTCATCAAAAAACTCTTACTTGAACCATTCACCCCTGTTGCTAGCTATCATTCTATATGTCTTTCAGCTTTGTGGCTCAACTCCTTGAAAAGACCAGCTACAATAGCTATTTCCTTACCTCTCTGCAGTATAGTTTCTGAGATTTAATTCAATTGATGTTTTCTCCAAAGTTACTAACAGTCTTTTAATTGCCAAGTCTAATGGTCTTTTTTTGAACCTTGTCCTTCTTGATCCCTATATCCTTTGACACTGTCAATCACTCTCTTTTAGCTAGGTTTTTGGAACATGATTCTCCTACTGCCTATCTGACTACTCTTTCTCATTCTCTTTTACTAGGTCTTCATCCAAATGATCCCTACCAACTGTGGTTGTCCCCCAAGGCTCTGTCCTTTTTTCCTTTTATATTATTTCACTTGGTGATCTCATCAGCTGCTGTATATTGATCATCATCTCTGTGCTGATGATTCTCATATCTACTTATCTATCCCTACCCTCGGCTAATAGTTTTTCACCTCCAGGTGCCTATTGGACATCTTGAACTGGATGTCTTAAACATCTTAGACATCTTAAACTCAACAAGTCCAAATCCAAACTCCTTGTCTTGTTGACAAGCATGAGCATTCCTAGGAGAGTTTGATCCGAGTGGGAAGTATCCAGTAATATTATGCCATATCATACTTGATAACCTCAAAGGGTGGAATTATGAAGAGAAAAGAAGCTACAGAGAGTGATTTCAGCTCATATCTAAGGAAAACCTTTCTAACAATTAGACCTGACCAAAAAGTAAAGTGGGCTTCCTTTGGAGACAGTGGGTTCACTACCTCTGAAGAGAATGTTGATTTTGGAATCAGAATACCTGAGTTTAAAACGTAGCTGTGAACTTAGGCAAGAGACATCACCTCTGAGCTTTAGCTTTCTCTAAAATGATTTTTAAGATCCTTTACATCTCTGTAAATCTATGGTCTTAGGTCTTCCAATGGAAACTAGATGGCCATTTTTCATAAAATCATAGAATCTCAGATTTGTCTTCTGAGGGCATGTAAGTCAATCTATAGCCCAGAAAAGGAGATGATTCTTCTTATGGATTGGATTAAATCCCTTCCACTTCTTGAGTTATTCTGAAAATGAGCACGCTTCAGATAAGTGGAAGATAGAACATTCCAGCTTAGGGCAAAAGCAGAGTTAGGAAAGAGCATACCTAATATGCTTGAGGGGCAGGGAGACCATCATGGCTGTAATAAATAGTTTGTGTAGGGAAGGAATTGAAGATAAGGCTGGAAAAGTACCTTAGTATTTGGTTCTGAAGGCCAAGCCTAAGGTATACTGATTTGATCCCAAATTCACTAGGAAGCCACTGAAGGCTCTTGAGTAAGTCAGGTGACAAAAACAGGACTTTTAAGAAGACTAATCTGGTGACTGAAAAATTCCAAAAAAGCAGTAATGATAGTTTTGTCCCACTGTGGTAGCATTGGGAATAGATAGATAGATAGGTAGATAGGTAGATAGGTAGATAGATAGATATAGATAAGATATAGATATATATGGGGCAGCTAGGTGGTACAGTGGTTAGAGCACCAGCCCTGAAGTCAGGAGGACCTGAGTTCAAATTTGACCTCAGACACTTAACACGTCCTAGCTGTGTGATCCTGGGCAAGTCACTTAACCTCAATTGCCTCAGCAAAAAAAAAAAAAACCCTGCATATGTGAAGGAGCCTTCAAGAAACATGGAATATGGAAAGTAACAAGATGAAGGCTTTATCTGGTAGAAAAAGCACTTGGGCTGGTTCAAGGCCAGAGAATTTGTATATAAATTTCAGCATAATACTTAATAGTTATGTGACCATGGGGAATTACTTGAGTGCCCTGGGCTTCTATTTCCTTATCTTTAATGTAAGTTAGATTTAATCAATTTGAGGTATTGAAGGGCTAACTAAACTCCATCTTCCTTTTTTTAGTTTACTGTATGTCTGCGGCGGGAAGGACAAACTGTGTACCAGCAAGTCCTGTCCCTAGAGCGTCCCAATGTCCTGCGGAGTTGGAATTGGGGCCTATGCGGATTCTTTGCTTTTTATCATGCTCTCTACCCCAGAGCTTGGACTGTCTACCAGCTACCTGGGCAGCAAGTCACACTGACCTGTCTCCAGATCACACCCATCCTCCCCCATGACTATCAGGTAAGACTTCTTCCTGACCCTGGACCAGTGATAAACAGGTATGCCCACTTCCATAGATGTTCCCTTTTCCTGTCAGTATAGCTCTAGACGTAAATCACCCTTTTATTCCTCCAAGACAGTGTCTTTGATGAAAGGAAAAGATTTAGAAGATAGGAGAGGAAATGTTGGAATGAACAGCCTGAATCTACTTTCTCATTGTCCTTTCTATTCTCCCACCCAGGACAGCAGCCTACCTGTGGGGGTATTCGTGTGGGATGTGGAGAACACTGGTGATGAGGATTTGGAAGTATCCATCATGTTCTCCATGAGAAATGGTCTAGGAGGTGGGCACGATAGTCCAGGAGGGCTATGGAATGAACCCTTTTGCTTGGAGCGTGATGGGGAAACTGTTCAGGGAGTGTTGTTACATCATCCAAACCCCCCAAACCCATACACCATGGCCTTGGCTGCCCGATGCACGGTGAGTATCAAGTAGACAAGGTATGAACTTTGAAAGAATGGATAAATGACAAGTGTTTATTAAGCACTTGTTACATATGTGCCAAGCACTGTGCTAAGTGTTACAACTAAAAAAATAAAACATGACAGTTTATGTTTTCAAGGGATTTACTTTCTAGTAAGGATAGTTAGTACATAGAAGGGAATGGTGACCAGAGAAATTACAGAGATGGTAAGTAGGTCCACAGAGGAATCTATCGATATGATAAGATCCTTCCAGGAGCAATGGTAATATTGATTTGATTCCTCTTCCCAGAGCAAGAGATAGAAAATTGTCAAGGAGATGACTGAGGATGGTTGGATGGAATGTGAAATATCTTCCAAGATTTGGGCCTGGCCAGATGGAAGGGGCTATGTGCATTTGTGCTGGCTAACCCACCAGCTGGAATAGCATAGCCTCAGGACACTATCCTCATCATGGTCCCACAGATCTTCACTATGACCCCTAAATTCTCACTCTTCCAACTTGCAAGACTCAGAGCTGGGAGTGGGTTGCAGGAAGCTATAGTCTTATCTGCAAGGGGGCAATTAAACTTGGTGTTAGCCACTTTTACTAAGAGCACCCTCCTGATAGGCAAACACCACAGTGACTCATATCACAGCCTTTGACCCTGATGGCACTGGACAGAAGGTGTGGCAGGACTTGCTCTTGGATGGACAATTGGACTCCCCACTTGGTGAGATGGAGGAAAGGGGGAATGAGAGGGATGAGGGGTTCTAAATGAATTAGAAAATGGTTAAACTTGTCCCTAGCTTTGATGGTCTGACTGGTAAAGAATCTAATAATCATTGCCTCCCATCCTGATGAGAGAGGGGTATGATTGAGGATACCGAAGTATATTAATGGGGACTGGGAGGGTCTAGTGGGAAAGGGCCCAGGAACCCACTTTATTTCCATGTCCTCCTACAGTGCCCTCAGGTTCCCCACTAAAAGGTTCCTTTAAATAGAACAGTTCCCCAAGGCTAAAGGTTGTCCTATGCTGATCACTCTCATGTCATCCCTAGGTCCCAGCCCTCCAACCCAAAAGAGACAGGGCATAGGTGGAGCCGTGTGTGCAGGAGCCCATTTGCCCCGAAGAGGCAGATGCCAACTGGAATTTGCATTATCCTGGGACATGCCTAAGGTTCTGTTTGGAGCTAAGGGCCAAGCCCATTACAGGTAAAAGAAGGAAATGAGTGGGTGGGTGGGTGGATGCAGGAAGTAGAAGAGGGGAGTTCAGTGTGTCAGATTGTGGTGATGGGACTGAGAGTTCTGCACAAAATGCAGGGAGACTGGATCAAGTTGCTCCATGTGATTGAAAAATCTTTATCATCATTTTTTATTGCTTTTTTCAGGAGATACACTCGGTTCTTTGGCCAAGAAGGAAATGCAGCTCCAGCCCTCTGCCATTATGCACTCACCCAGTACAGGTCCTGGGAGGAAAAAATTATAGCATGGCAGAATCCTGTGCTGGAAGACAGGTAGGGGAAATGGCCAGTCTTTCTAGCCCCAGACTCATTCTCCACCTAAGTAGACTCAGCCTGCAGTTTCCTCTGGATGGTTTGGTTCTGCTCACAGACTGAACAGCTCTTGGCTTTCTTGTCCCTCAGCCTGGGATCCCTCTGACCCACCATTTTCCAGAATATTCACTCCAGGGCAGAGTTGCCTAAAATACTGAAAAGGTTAAGAAGCCCCATCCTAGATCTTAGCTGCCTATTGTCCTGTCCTGAGCCTTTTGGTTTCTTCTCTTCCAGTTCCAAGGCTATGTTTATTGCTGTAGAGTTACATCTCACAGCAAGTAGGAGGTGGGGAGGAGCACAGGCTATCCCTGATTGCCTAGCTCCTAAAGAAGGAAGGTACTTCTAAAATCTGAGATGCAAAGATCTGAACATCAAGAAATCTCTCCCTTCTATTATCTGGGCTACCAACTAACTGCTTTAACTATATGTCATGTCTTGATGCTCATATAGTCTTCTGTCTTCATTGGTCAGCTGTATTACGTTATTTAGCTAATTATTAAGTCTAGTCTTCAATGTTTGTTCTGTGCTAATCTCTAGGATCCTATCTCTTTATTCAGACAACTCTATTTCCCATAGGAATGACTAGAATACCCATTTCTCTAGCTTTTAAGGGTAAACTTTTTACTAGTCTAAACATATTTATTTACACTTTTAGAAAAAAAATGTTATATATTCAGTGGAAATTAGATAAATAATTGTCCTACACCTCTTCCCCCTAGGAGCCTTCCTGCCTGGTATAAGTCTGCACTTTTCAATGAATTATATTTCCTGGCTGATGGGGGTACTGTGTGGCTGGAAGTTACAGAAGAAACAATCACAGAGGAGTTCAGTGGAATGCTGAACCAGCTTTGGCCTACTCTCCAGGAATATGGACGCTTTGCCTACCTTGAGGGTATGGGAGAGTACATGGGGAGGAGGGTGGAGATCAACAGCATAGAGAGGCAGTGTTTGGTAGGAGCTAAAGGTTCAGAGCACTATTGGGAGGGTTTGGAAGTGTGCTCACCCAGGGACATTCAGAGACTCTTCCTCCCAGGACAGGAGTACCACATGTACAACACATATGATGTCCACTTCTATGCCTCCTTTGCCCTCATCATGTTGTGGCCCAAACTCGAGCTCAGCCTCCAATATGACATGGGTAAGAGTTCCCCTTTTAAAAAGAGGCATTCCCTTTTTTTGACTCACCCTTAAAAATGACACCCCCCCCCTTAAAAAAATTTATTTGATAAATTCACCGCCCATTCCCTTCTACCCCACCTTAGGATCCAGACCCACTCCTCAGATGTCCATAATGACCCTTCGTATATCTCTTAAGATCCTTCACTATCATTGAAGTCTGTTTCCCCTTAGCTGTAGCAACTCTGAGTGAAGACCTGACACGTCGAAAATATCTGATGAGTGGCGTGATAGCTCCTGTGAAGAAGAAGAACGTGATTCCCCATGATGTGGGAGACCCAGGTATTTGCATTCCCAGCCCTAATATGAAAACTCTGTGGAAATCTTCCCTTTCCCCTCCCCCCCCCTTTTTTTTTTTACTTTCACTTGATTCTTAGCAGCTCCTTAGGTTTAATTATTATCCCCATGCAAAAGAATCCCACATGTATTTGTCTTACTTTCATCTCTCTCCTGAGCTCCAATCCCACATCAATTACCTGTTGGGCACATCAAATCAAAATTAGCACATCTAAAAGAGAATTCAGCATCTTTTAGGTCAAATCCACCTAATTTCCAAATTTCCTGATTTCTATCCAGGAATCATTCTTCCAGTCCTCCAAAATGCTCAATCTTGGTGTTGTCTTCAATTCATTATTCTCTTTCACCCCAAATTTTGCCAGTGCTATCTCCACATCACTCTTACTCAGCCTCTTAATATTTACACAGCCACCATCTTATTTCAGGCCCTTAGTACTTTTCACCTGGACTGTTGCAATAGTCTTCAGTTTGATCTTCCTGCCTGAAGTCTTTGCCCACTTAGGTCCATTCTCTTTTCAGCTGCCAAAGTGATTTTTCCTCAAACACAGGTCTGACTACATTATTCCCCTCTTCAGTCAACTTCATTGGCTCCCTATTTCTTCCAAGATCAAATATAAACTCCTGTTTGATTTTTAAGCCTTCAAAACCTGGCTCAAACCTATCTTTCTAGCCTCATTATGTCACCATTTACCTTCTAGCCAAACTAACCTTTTTAGGGTTCCTCCTACACAACATTCTCTCTCCCATCTCTAAGCACTTATCATCTCCCTGTCGGGAGTGAAAATGCATTCATTCCTCACTCCTCATTCTTACTCCAAGATTCAGCTCAGGTACCACCTTCTGCCGAAGCCTTTTTGGATTCCACTTCCCCTGCCCCAAACTGCTCATATCCCCCCCTCCCTAAATAACTTTATATTTCTCTAAATCTTTATGTGTGCATCTGTCTCTTAAATTAGAATAAAAGCCCTGGAAAAGCAGATTCTTACATTTTTGTCTTTGAATCTCCAGTACCCTGTACATAATAGGCATTTCATAAATGCTGTTTGGTTGATTAATTGCCTGTCTCATTTCCTAACACCAGATGATGAGCCGTGGCTTCGTATCAATGCTTACCTAATTCATGACACAGCTGATTGGAAGGATCTGAACCTGAAGTTTGTGCTGCAGATTTATCGGGACTTTTACCTGACAGGCAATGAGAGCTTCCTGAGGGACATGTGGCCTGTGTGCCAGGTAAGGTCCCATGTGCCATTTCATAGGGTTGAGTATGGCTCATGTACTAGAAGTGCAGGCACATAATGCAGATCCATGCATCTTGACATTGAGGGTTAGAGGAAAAAATGTGGGGCCTTTTGTGAACCCAGATCTTTATATGTTGATGCCCTGGAGTACTGCACTATAGGCTGTAATGGAATCTGAGATGAAATTTGACAAGGACCAAGATGGCTTAATTGAGAATGGAGGTTATGCAGACCAGACATACGATGGATGGATCACCACAGGACCCAGGTACACCTAGAAATGCAGATTTGCCCTAATGTGGGTGGGATATCAGTCTGGCCTCCAGCCCTACATTCCCAGTCAGAAGTATTAGAAAGGGTTGTCATTCTGATACCTGACCCTGTATCCCAAGTACAAGATGATGGGGTGGAGATGGTATCACTCTGACCCCATATTCTTGGCCAGTGCCTATTGTGGGGGCCTATGGCTGGCAGCCGTGGCTGTGATGGTCCAAATGGCTGCTGTGTGTGGAGCTCAAGATGTCCAGGAGAAGTTTTTATCCATCCTGAGCCGAGGTCGGGAGGCTTACGAGAGGCTTCTCTGGAATGGTGAGGAAGGCTTCAGGGGAGATTGATTCTGAAATGGATATATATGGGTGTATTAGGGTAAGGGGGTAAGAAATAGTGAAACAGAAACCTAACTGCGTGCCTTTCTTTCCTACCCAAATAGGCCGTTACTATAACTATGACAGCAGCTCCCAGCCACAATCCCGCATTATCATGTCAGACCAATGTGCTGGTCAGTGGTTCCTGAGAGCATGTGGACTAGGAAAGGGGGATACTGAGGTAAGAGAGGAAGATATGAAATTGATCTGGGGTATGGGCCAGAGTGCTGGGAGAAAGAAAGAACTCATGTCCTTTGCTGATTGGAGAAAGTAACCTCATCTCTCTCTGGGCAGGTATTTCCTTCTGCCCATGTAATTCGAGCTCTCCAGACAATCTTTGAAGTGAATGTCCAGGGCTTTGCAGGCGGAGCCATGGGAGCTGTGAATGGTATGCATCCAGACGGTGTCCCTGACACATCCAGTATCCAGTCTGATGAGGTCTGGGTAGGTGTGGTTTACGGACTGGCTGCTACCATGATCCAAGAGGTAAACAATTTTCCCCTTTTCTTCTATCTCAGGTTATCTTTAGGAAAACACAGGCTTCATTCCCTTTTTTAATTCTTAATTTATTTCTCCCAATAGGGCCTGGTTCAAGAGGGTTTCCTTACAGCTGAGGGCTGCTACCGCACAGTGTGGGAACGACTGGGTATGGCATTCCAGACACCTGAGGCATATTGCCAGCGCCGAGTGTTCCGTTCTCTTGCATATATGCGACCACTCAGCATCTGGGCAATGCAGCTGGCATTGCAGCAGCATGGCAGAGCCCCTGGGCAAGGCATGGGACTGACTGGACAGACAAGCAGAGAGAGTACGAGAGTGACAGCTGAACAAAAATTTGTACCAGCTGACAGACTTGACACCAAGTCAAAAGCCAGAGCAGACCTGGGACAGAAGGAACTCCTAGATACAATTTAGAGGAGAAGGAAGCTGGAGACACCGATGTGCACCTTCCCTCTCCCCATCTGCAACCCTGAGCCATCAGGACAATCACCTACTACCCACTTCCCCCAGCAGAGTCTTGGGGGTGGGGGGACACAAGCATCACAATCACTTATTTATTTTCCCTTCCTTCACTGCCCAATTCTTTGCTGCATGGAATGCTAACAAAGGTTCAGCTCCTCCCCTCCCCACCCCTATGCCCTGAGCCAGACCCCTCACCCAAAACTGGGTGGGGGAGTGGGCATAGCTATACAAATAAAAGACCCAAAAAACCAATAAGAGTATAATATGAATTCTCAAGTCTGGGAGGGCCAGCCTCAGATACATCATTTATTTTTATCTACAATTTGGAGCCCACAAGGTATGAGGAGATAATACAAGGTATGAAAAGATAGTTCAGTGTTTTCCTGATATTCTGGGCATTTTCTACCCCCAATTCAGTCTGCCCAGCATCTTAATTCCTGCCTCTATAATCACATCTCATTGGCATATCGTCCTTGAAGAATGATAGTGGGTGTAGTAGGGGCCCAGCCCTGCTTCTCAGTGGCCTCTGAAGGGAGAAGAGTGGAGTGGGTTGGGTCTGGTGGCATCAGAATCTGTTCATCACTTATTCCAGCAAAAGAATCATAGGAAGAATTGTCTGGAGCTGGAGAGGTTGTTACATCTGCTGATGGATTAAAAGTGACCTCTGATTTCTCATCTGACGGCCAGGCAGGATATTCCAGAAGAAGAGAATGCTTATTACTGGGAAGAGACCGGATCTGACGGGACAGCACTGCGGGAACACAACCGCAAAGAGTAATGAGTACAAGGGACAGTCAAGGAACCTTATTCTAAACCACCTGGATCACGTAGCCAGAGCCCCCATAACCTTCCTTGGTCCCACTTACTGACAGTTGCTGGCTGGTGGCCCCGAATCTCAGAAGGATACATGGCAGGAAAAAGGAAGAGACAGAAGGAGAAGAGCAGGACCTAGGGATTTGGGGAAGATTTGGAGATGAGAAGTCCTTAATGTTGTCCCCTATCACATCCCACCCACTCTTAGGACTGGTATCGAAAGGTGGAGAAGTAAGTTTTATTCCTTACCACAATGCAAGTGCTATTGCTGGTGGGTTTAGCTGTCATCTCGGCTACCAAAGCCTGGAACTTCTTTAGCTGATCCAAAAGGGATCTTTTTCATAGAAGACATTTGCACACATACCCCATCCAAGAAAAATGAAATTAGGGTGAGGGATATGAAGACACTAAAACAGTGGTACAAGAGGATAAGATAAAAGAGACACCAATTGTTCTGTGGTTACTTACAAATTCTGCTTCTCCAAGACCTGGACTTTCTTCTGTAACTCCAGGTTCTGAGCTGTGCAAGCCATTATCCTAGAACAATCATGGGAACAGCATGTCCCCAGTCTTCTCCCCTTTCAATATGATATGCCCTGAATTTGTATCCTGCTGCTCTACCCATCCAGTGTCTTACAGCAGTCTCTTCCCTCCTTCCCCCAACCCTTAGCATACCTACTTTCCAGCCCTCCAACATACACTTTCTTCTTCCTTCTACTTTCTTGAGCTGAGTGTTTGTTCCGAATCTTCCTCCGAACTCGTTTCAAGATTCTCTCTTCTGCCTGGGTCGGAAAATGGACAAAGAAGGAAAGAAGCCATTAATAATAGAAATTTGGATTTGGAAAGTAATTTAGATATGACCAAGTTCAAAACAACTAAGGTAGGAATCCCTTATAAATGTTAATCATCTCAAAGCCTCTGCTCTTAACACTTCATCTGCTGTTTAAAAAAAACAAAAACAAAAAAACAACCAAACCCTACCTCAATTTTTCAATTGTCATTGAGTCAAGAATCTAACAATGTAAAAAACTGCCTCTCAATTTCTACCCACTGGTTTCAGTTCCAACTTTGGGGCAACAGAGTAAGAATAATTGTTCTATATGAGATCAAATCTTTCTCATTTCCACACTAAACATCCCTTCAATTGTTTTTATGTGACATGGTTCCAGACTACTATATTGTTTGTATGTACTTAGTTTTCATGGTGTCTAGAACTGAACATAATATTCCATAAAGCCTAGAGTAAGAAGGGCTTACATTCTGTAGTCAAGCACTTCCCCCACCCCAGGCACAGATTTTCTCTACCATACCCCTAACAAATCGATAGCCAACTTTTGTGTGAAGATTTCCATTGATGGAACATAATGACTCAAGTTAGCCTGTCCCACTTTTGGACAATATACCATTAAAAGTTCATACTTCAAATCAAAATCTGCTTCCTAATAAATGTCATCTATTGGTTTAAACCTGTTTCCTGGGATCAAGAACAAAAATCCTTCCAGCTCATGAGTATCCAAATGTATAAAGAAGCTGTTATCCATCTATATACACACCAGTTTCTCAATGTCTTTCCTAAACTATGGCTCATAACTGAAATTAATATCTTTCAAATATGCCCTGATCTGGACAAGAAGACATTGGGACTAATAGTGCAACTTGGATCGCTAGTTGTTTTGTTTTTCCTGACATAGTACTTTTGAGCTTGCTAAAAACACTTGGGTCCTTTTCACATAAATTAATATTTTATGTTTCTCCTACTTACATGAGGTTGATTTTTTTTTAACCCAAATGTAATAACTTTTTTTTTTCTATTAAATTTCATCATCTTAAATTAGGCCTATTTTACTAGCATGATTTCAGTTACTGATCTAGAAACATCTGCTAAGATTAGCTAGTAATAATAATCCTTTAATCAACTGAAAATTTTATCAATGTCATCTGCTCCTTCAAAATACTGAACAAAACCGAGCAAAGGACAGAGCATCTTAGCACCACACTAGACATTTCTATGTTGACTTCTTGTTCATTTCCAAATTCATCTATCATACAATCATGTCTAGTCCTATCTCCCTAACTTGTCTAAAAGATTAAGTGCTTTGCTAAAATCTAAATATAATGTGTCTGTCATTACTCTGATCTAAACATCAAAGGAAATGAGTCTAGTCTGACATGAAACCCATAATGATTCATACTAAGCATGGGATTTTCCCATCTGACTAGCAACTAAGCCCTTCCATATGTGTTGTCCTCCACCATAAAAAAGGTGAATTCCTTGAGAGCAGGGGCTGTTTTCTATTTGTATCTTCAGCACTTATTCATTCATACTGATTATCACTTTCAGATTTGATTTGAGAGGACTCATTAACAAGCATTTTTTGAAGTTTATTATGTCAGGCAGCATACTCCCTTTGGGGAAATGCTATTCTTCCATTAATGCTGTTCAAGATTTCTTAGCTTTTTTTTTTTTTTTTTTGAAACTACATCACAGTACTGGTTCATGTTAAATTTTCAATTGGCTAAAACCACCAAGTCTTTTTCACACCAATTAAGTTAACATCACCCCCTTTCCCATATTGTGCACTTGAGCAACATTGTTTCTACTTGTTGAGGTATTTTAAAATGTGATTAGTGACATATAGAATATTAGCCATCCCAGGTTGGTTGCCTATAAATTTGAAAGGTGTGCCTTTTATGTCCACCTTCGTCAAATGACATCAAGCATGATACCATGTCTCCTTGGGCTATGAAAGAATCTCACCTTAGTAAGGGGGAGAGTTTCAGGAAGGGTCAATCCCTCTTTTGCTAGCAGCCTTTTCTCTTCATCTGTCAGTATCAATTGAGGAAATTCGTGCTAGGAAAAAAAAACAGAAAAAGGATGTGGGAGAGAACAGGAGGAAAGGCAGAAAGTATAGTTGTAGCCTGAGGAGAGAAATGTGGAGATGATAAGGTATCCTACAATTATGAGAATGATCATCTCCCCTTAATCATTAATGTTTGCCTTTCCTCTAGATACCTTAAAGGTCATTTCTTCTATCTGAAAAGAGACCCTTGATTCTTCAGCCACATCCTCAAGACTCCTATCTGCAGGAGGAAGATAATCTGAATCAAGAACCCTGGGCTCCTAGTTTCATTCTCTTTTCCATATCCCTCCCTCAGAATCCTCTTACTGTCTTCCCCATTACAACCCACTCACTTAATTCCCCTTTTCCAGTTTACTTACCCCTGTGTCTCCTGGCCAAACTTACCTAGATCGATGTAGACATCTTGGGAAGGAGCCTGTACATTCCAGCTCAGGGAGTAGGTGTGATCAGTGTGAATGAAGCTGTAGCTAGAAGGACTTGGGAGGGATGGTGAGGTGGGGGGCCCCAGCAGGGACATCAGAAAATCTTCTGCCTCCCATTCATTCAGCACCTATACCAGCCACTTAGTTCAGAACCAAGGCTTGCTCCTCTCACCCCAGTTGTCAGTCCAAACTCTCAATTTACATCATATCACTACCCAACTTCCAAGACTAAGCCTGGTTCAGCATCTACTCACTTCAGGAGGCAGCATCTCATCATTCTGCTCGACCTCTTGCCCCTCCCCAGATATGCCCCACAGATCTCCCCCTTCCTCCTTCAGGAAATCTAATAGGTCTTCGTCACTTGGGTCCAGGACGGCCTCCATGGTGGACATCTAGAAGGGGAAAAAATCCCCCTTCCTAAAGGTGAAGAGGTTAAAGGGAATAGAGGTGACAGATGTGCCAGTCTATATTAAGTACTTAAAATGTGCCAACCAGGGAGAATTTAAAAAAGAAAAAAAAAAAAAAAAGCAAAAGACAATCCCTGAATTGGAAGAGCTCAATCTATTATCTCTCCACTCCCCACCCCATGTTAGAGCCCCAGAAGGGGAACTTTGGGAGCAGAAATCCAAGGCCAGCCCAACCCCAGCCTCCGCCCCGCAAAACAGAGATGATAGCTATGAACCCACAAGCCCGCCCTCCGACCTACCTTCTCTGGCTGTAATTGTCACTTCTCCACCCCCTCAGCCACCACACCAACCTCTGCCAGGTTTCCAACCCCACCCCGCATCTCCTACCTTCCGCTTCTATACGGACTGGCCAAATTTGGGGTTCCACTATCACCCGGGTCGGATCCCTCTATCCTCGGTAGCCTTTTCCAAATCCCCACCCAGATCCAGCCTTCCAACACTACAAGTATGACGTCAGCCAGAATCCCATAGCATGCTGGGAAATGTAGTTTCTCACTCCCTACCGGTTGTAGTAGGGCACCTAGACCGCTGTCATGTATCGCCAAGCCTTGTAATCCTTGCCAGGTTTGCTGCTCCTTAAGTCGGTTACTACCCCCTCTGCGCACATGCACTCCATTCCTTTTTGTTCTTTAGGTTTTGTGGAAGTCTTTCATTTCCTGTTAGCTTCCTTCCCCAATTGAATGCATACACACACACACACACACACACACACACACACACACACACACAAATAGACCTGATCTTGTATGCCACGTTCCACACCCGTACTGTTCTTCTGAGCCCAAGACTGGTCATTACGCTTAATCGGAGTTCTGCTACTTTTCTGTGTTTTCGTTTACGTTATTTACGAATAACTTATGACAACTTATTCATTTACTAATTACCACCTATGCATGCTTTATGCACAAAGCTAAGATCCTATCATTCACTCATAAACACACACAGTGATTTCTTCTTATTCCTCTGTCCTTGTGTATCTCCAACTTTCTGGAGTCAACTCGTATGGAATGAGCGACCACCCTAGACCAAGCATGATAGAAAGTCTCCTCTGTTACAAGTAGGGGCCCTGCCCTCGGGAGGAGGGCGGAAGGGGGAACTTGAGTCTGGTGTTAAGACTCACACATGACACGTGCAATACAAATAGAGCTGGGCTATATAAATGTAGCTGCGCCGAGAGGGCAGGCGGGAGAAGCGCAGGGAGATCGGTTTGGTGAGGCTGGAAAGTCGCAGGAAAACAAACAGGTGTGCTCGTTTTTGCATCCTGGGTTCTCCGCGAGTCCAGAGGGTTGCGGATGGGGCGAGAGATAAAGCGCCTTCTTAAGGCTGAGAGGTCTGTCCAAAACACTGGAGACAGGCTACAAGAAAAAGCGGAGCAACGGGCTGGGGGAATTTCCTCTTTCCTTAGGGCGGGGTTCTCGGTCCCCACCCCCACTGCTAGACTAGCCTGATTTAAAATTGAGATTATAAAGTGTGCGGCTGGGTTCCGCTAGGCTGCGCACAGAAACTAAATTTTGGGCCCACGCCCCGCGCATGCGTGCCCAGCGCTTCCCTTCCGCTGCAGGGGAGTGGCTGGGTCTCTCAACCCGCTCCAGGCATAGAGAGCTAGGGCCAGAGCAGCTTCCTGCAGCTAGCAGAGCCGTAGAGGGGCGGGCCCAGGGCGCCGCCCACGGGTCGGGGGTGGGGGGAACGCGCTCCGGGGACGGAAGTAGCGGAGAGTTCGTCAGTCGGCGGGAGGGCGAGGCCGGACCCCGGACCCGGGAACCCGGAGAGCTAACTAGTGAGTGACCTGGAGGGCGGGCCAGCAAGCGGGAGGTCCCCGAGTATCTCAGGTAGGGCTGAGGCGGCGCAGAGCGCGGGGCGGGACCAGGAAGAACGGGACGGCGGCGGGAAGGGGCAGGGCCGGACGGGGGGGAGAGGGGAGGGGTGGGGACTGGATCCGGGGGAGGGGGCCAGGCCCCCGGGGTGAAGGGGATGAAGTGGGGATGAAGTTGGGATGAATGGGAAAGGCTGGGGGCAGGCAGAGGATACAGCTTTGGGCCGGAGGCTGAAGCTGGCTACAGCGAGGGCAGTCATAGTGGGTGCATGGGCGCTGCCGCTAACCCTCCCTGGCCTGAGAGGCCAGTGTGCGGGTGTGTCCATCCTGCTTGCCTAGCTGCTTGGTGGCTGGAGTTGTGGTACCCTCAGGATGCTGGGGGACAACGGAGGCTGGGGAGGGGTTAAAAACGGCAGGATAAGTAAGACTAGGCTATAAGGTTAGGGGACAGGAATGGGTGGGACTAAACTCGGGAGTTAGGGGGACAGGGATAGGTGGGAGAGTCTAAATTTGAGGGTTGGGCGACAGAGGTGGATGATACTAAACTGGGGTTAAGATGATGGGGGTGGGGGAATGCGACTAAACTCTGGGTTTAAAGGAACGGGTGGGTGGGACTAAACTCGGTTAGAGTGACGAGTAAGTGCGACTAAACGCTGGAGTTAGGGGGACAGGGATGGGTACGACTAAACTCTGGGGTTAGGGTGACAGGTGTAAGTGGGGTGGGACTAAACTGGGGTTAAAGGGACAGGGATGGGTGGGACTAAATTATGGGGTAAAAGGGGCAGGGATGGGTGGGACTAAACTGGGTTTGGGGTTCAAAAATGGTATGGGACTAGAATAGTAGGTAGAAAGGATGGATGAAATTGTTAGGATAAATTAAATTAGATAAAGGAATGTGAGATCAGAATGGTATGGTGTTAGGTAGAGATGGGGAAGATTTAGATTGTGGAGTAAGGATGGTGTATGTGTGGGTATGGAATTTACTGGATTGATTAAGGGATTTTAGGATTAGGTATGCCAAAGGTTTGGGAGAAAATTAGAGTTAATTAGGGTTGGAATTTGAAGCCAGATTATCTTGATGAGAACTAAATTGATGTTAGCACCTACTTCCCATAGTTGGTATGAGGATAAAATTAGAAATTTGTACATTTTTTAAAATATATATATATGTGTGTGTGTATATATATATATATATATATACACACTATTATTTATTATTGTGATTATTGTCAACAAGTATTTAAGCACTTATTATGATAAGCACCGGGGACCCATAGAAAAGGCAAAAACATGGTCCAGGCCCAAAAGAAGCTCACAGTATAATAAGGGAGACAATATGGAAGCATCTCTATCACATTCATAATTATGCGGAGTAGATAAAAGATAATCTCAGAGGAAAGGCATCTAACATTAAGAGAAAAAGACTTCTTGAAAGTGGGAATTTGGTGAAGGAAATCAGGAAAACCTGGATAAGATTTAGGATTATGACAAATAGGCAAATTTTACAAAAACTCAGGATTTTTGTTTTTTAGACTGATGTTTAATCTTAAAGTTATGGATTAATGTTAAGGACAGATTAATGTTAAAGATAAATAAAGAATCAGCATTAGTCTGTGGGTCAGTGTTAGGTATTGTAGGATCATAGATTTAGAATTGGAGATAACCAATCAGGAATCAAATTAAAAGTCAAATTTGAGTTTGGTGTTAGCATTAAAGATGGGTTTATCTTCCAAGAATCAGATTAGGCATGGGGTTAAGAATAACATTAGGTTTATTAAAAATCAAGCATTTATTAAGTCCTTGCTGTGTCAGGCATTATGCTAAACAATGAGAATACAAAGAAAAGCAAAAAGATAATTCAACTCCTGCTGTCAAGGAGCTTACATCCTGAGGAGACTACATGCAAGTAAGCACATATAGAAGATGTAGAAAGTCAGTGGAAGGACATCTGAGAGGAGAAAACACTAGCAGTCAGGGGAATCTGTAAAAGCCTCTCCCCAAAAGTGGAATTTGAGCTGAATTTTGAAGAAAACAAGGGAAACTTAAGAGTTGGAGGTAAGCAAACTGAGCATTTCAGGCATAGAAAACAGCTAATAAAAAGCAGGGAAACAGGAGATAGGTATCATGTTAAAGAAACAGCAAGAAAGGCTGGATGAGTGGTAGAATTCACAGAGTAAAGTCTAAAGAACTGAAAAGGTAAAAACTTTAAATGCCAAATAGAGGAGTTTATATTTGATCAGGGACCCAAAGACTGGGATCCAGTGATAGGATGTAAGAATGGGGTAAGGGTTAAGCATCAATGTCAGTAATCGGTAATTAGTCCAGAAATCTTTGATTGGAATAATAACTACTAAATAACATTTTCCACTTAGGGTCAATGTTTGAAGCTACTCGTGTTCAAGAGATGAGGGTTAAAGGTCAGTGATTTTTTCAGAGTCAGCATTAGGGTTCAGGAATTGGGTTGAATGGTTTGTTTGGTCATAGAGTAACATTAGATTTAAATGATTAGGAATCAGAAAGTTTTATACTTTAGGTCTGTCAGGTCAGTGTAGGAATGAGTCAGTAATCAGATTGGGATCAGTACTGAAGTTCAGGGGTTAAATTTGGAACTCAGGCTTAGAACCCATATAAGGTTGGAATCGAGGCCAATATGAGGGATCATGGATTGATTGGTCTCAGGATTTATGGTCTATCATAAATCCTCATCATGTAGCACCTCAATCGTGAGCTGACCTTAGTCCCCCTAATTTAAACCCGTCCTCCATTTCCTTTGTAGTTAACAGAACATCTCAAGCACTTTTGAGTAGAGAACCAAAATCCTGGCTTTGGGGCCCCAGGTTCCATTGGCAGGGTTTCAGACTCTAGTACAGGCTATTCAATACCCAAAGTCTTCCCACTGATGTCAGTGCTTCCCGGGTGGTGTAAGGGGTAAAATGGAAAGTAGATGGTGGCATGGAAAGGACAAGGACTTATTGCCTTCTTATTTGGAAAAAAATTGCCAATTTGTCTGTGGGTGGGAAGTGTGTTGGTCAGCCTAAGGTAATCAAAAATGAAGTAGATTTGAGGAGAATGGCTTTGTGCCTAGAAAGCTCAACCCCATTTTCCCCTTGTTCCTTAGTCACTTAGTTCCCATCCCCCTTCCTTGGACCTGACCAGAGCAGAGGGTAGAAGATTATGACTTCCTGCTTTTCACATCCTCTTTGACCCCCCCCCATAACCCTCCTTCTGTGTATGTAATTTTTGTTGTTTATTATTTTTTTTTTTAACAAAAATTCCCACCAACTTAACTTCCCCCTGGGTCCTTTACCATCTGCTGAGTCCCTCGACCCTGGATATGCTGAGTTCCCCTACTCTTTCAGTTTGGCATCTCCCCAATTCTGAGCTTCTTCCAGTTCCCTGGTCCAGTCACAGATCTTCCTCCTCCCTCCCCAACAAGAAAAGGGGAAATGAGGCCTGAGAAGGAAGCTGGTCTCTGCCGATCACATCCCCAGCCTGGCCACTGACCACACCCAGGTCTTAACCCTCAGCTTGGCCCAGTCACTGATCCTACCCTGATCTCATCCCTACCTTGGCCAAAGAGTTGACTGTATATACCCTGTCATTTCTCTCCCTGGCAAGCCACCTCCTGACTTTAACCTAACTCCAAGGCCGATTCAGCCACTTATTATACTCTCCAGTATCAATCACTTCAACTTCTGGCCACTGACCATACCTGCCTCTTTTCTAACCCTTAAGAGAATGAGCTGAATATTCTAAGGATTCTTGTGTCTTCAAGTCTCTGAGGAGAAGAGGGGGGAGGGGAAAGCAAAATATTTCTATGTAGGAGGAGGTTGGTGTGTTTACAAGGAGAGAAGCTTTAACCTCTCACTTAAAATGCAATTCTTTTTGTCCAACTCTCCATTGGGTGTAACTACCCAGATGCCCCATGGGCACCTCATTCCATAAATTCAAAGCTGAACTCATCTTTCCTACCAAATCAGTTTCTCTTCCCTCAACTTTGTTGAATTTTCTAATGGGTAGCACTATTTTTGTAGTCACTTGGACTCAAAAACAATTATTTTGGCCGCCAGGTGACATAGCAGATAGAACGCAAGCGAGGGAGTCAAGAGGATATGAGTTCAGATCCAGCCTGACCCTTGACATTTAGTAAAACTGTATGACACATGTATAACACATAATCTGATTGCCTTGCCAAAAAAAACAAAAAAACAAACAAACAAGAGTTAGCACTGACTCCTGTATTGCCCCTTCCTCATCAAATCCTCTTGATTTTACTTCCTTACAGTACTTCTCATTAGTCCTTTCCTTCCCATTCCAACTACCATTACCCTAGTTCAAAGATGTCTCCCAACTGGTCTCACCTCCAGCATCCCTTGCTTTCTTATCCATCCTGTACACCATCCCCAGAACAGCCTTCCCAGTCACAGTACTAATTATGCCATTCCACTATTGGTTCCCTGTTACCTATAATAATAAAGTCCAAATTCAGTCTTCTGTTTAAGTCCAACAGTAATCTAGCCCCAGTTTTTCCTTACACTCCTATGTATATCCTTAAACCATGTTTCTTCATAGTCAGTTTTCTCTACATATTTCCCTATTATCATTAATCTCCCATTATTCTTTTATACATATTTAAATTCTGTCCTTTGCTTCTGTCAGTCTATACCTTTTATGCACACCTACTGAAAGAAATAAGCAGGTTGTACATAATAGAATTGCAGTTTCACATTCAGCCATTTTTTTAAAAGTACTATACTAAGGAAATGCTTGCTTTATTCCATAAATTAAAGAGAGAGAGAGAGAGAAATCCTACCTACTTTAAATGTTATAGTCTCAAAAACATTTTCTCTGGCTGCCCTCAATCAGACATGATCTCTTCCTTCTCTGAACCTTCCCAGCACTTACTTAGATCCTACCTTGTATTAGAGTTATTTTATTTATCTCACTATCCTTACTAGAGTTTTGAGGGCAAGAGTCCTACCTTATTCACCTTTTTATATCCAGCAATACTTTAGCACAATACTTTATACTTAGTAGACATTCAATAGATGTTTGCTTGACTGAGATAGGAGTGTGTGGACAATTTAGGGGATTGGGGGAGAGAGATATGGGAAGGTGTATGGGTAAAGGGGTTCTATATAGGAGAGGAAGGTATTATACATATGGAGAAAGGTCAGGGCATACATAAAGGGAGTGGAAGAAGTATGGAGGGGAATTTGATTGATTTGGCCTAATCCTTCTCTGGTTGCCCAGTCCAGTCCTGCATGAGCCTCCCACAGCCTGAGGCCGGATGTGTCAGCATCTAACCCACAGGGTTCCCCCTCCTCCCTGTGGTTAAGACTCAGAGGCCAAATTTGGTAACAGACACTAAGTATAAACTCCCCCAGTCCTGTCTATACTTTCTGACTTACTCTTCATCTATCTTTGCCTTTTTCTGTCTCCCATATCTGTCTTTCATATATATGCATGATCTCCCTTCTCTTTTCCTCAGTTTCCCTTAATATATGTTTTTATCTCCTCTCTGACCCTCTTTTTCTCTTTCCCTGTCTTTAACTGCTTTGCCTGTACATTGTGTACCCCACTTCCCCCCACCTTCCCTCAAGCACACACACACATTCCATTCCTTGCTGGGTTGTGACACCTCCCCTTCCCTCCCCCCATCCATTGCCCAACTACTCTGGAATGTGACTGGAATGTCTTGAGGGAGGGGGATTCCCTCGAGGGGGAGGGGAGAGAAAGGGATATTGCTAAATGGGGAAAAATGATGGAAAGTAGCTCTCTGGACATAATCTTTAAGGGACCCTCTCCTCAAGAATATATTACTCTTCCCATCATAGGACCATATATGTAGAGCTGAAAAGCACCTCAGAGACTGCCTAGTCCAACCTCATTTTGCACATGAGCAAACAGACACCTCCCAAAGTGTTTAAGTGACTCGTTCAAGATCACATGGATAATAATTGTCAAAGGTGGGATTAGAACTCAAGCCTTTGACTCTAGTCAGTGCTCTTTCCCCTGCCTCTTTTTATCATATTCAGTAAGAAGAGAGAGGAGCATGACTCAGTTCTCTTATCGGGGTCTCACCAGAGGTTTTAGTGGTTTCCTACCCAAATGATGGGGATTCTGTGTGTCCGGAGGAAATTAGGGTGTGAGGTTCACATTTTCAGGCCAGGATGAAGAATTCCTCCTAGTCCTGCTCTGAATTTTACCAGCTGCCAGCTTCTCTGAATTGCTCCAGTGTGATCGGTATCCCCACCACCAGGTTGGTCTAAATGCTGGGAATGGTACCTCAGTGATGAAAGGGGTGGAGGGAAGGGAACTGTAAACAGGGATAAAGGGATCTTGGTGGGAAGGTAGGGAGGGCACAGTTCAAGGCTAAGGCTCTCTCCTCAGGAACCTCTGGCCCATTTATACTCCACAAACCACTGGTTAATCTGCCCAAGTTCAGTTCTTCTCCCATCATTTGTTCTCTCCAGAAATCTCCCCTTTACCCCATGATTATATGTCCCCAAATTGCCCTCCTGCCTATCCTCTCAGACCATCTCCTCCATGATTCCCTCTTCCATATTATTACCAGCACTCCATCACTTCTCAGGTCCCCAAATCCTCCAAATCTTCTTACCATCATCCTCCAATTTCTTGCCCAGCTATCTGCCTAGAACTGACTTACTTTAGAAAGGTTGTGGCAGTAGAAAATTGATATTTTCAGCCTGCAGTCATACACCTCCTTTAGCTGTGAGATAGCCAATCACTGTACAGCATTTGGTGATGTCACTGGCTGCCATGAAGATTCTGCTGTAATAAAAAAGAGCCCTGTGCTACCTGCCCCTTGATGCCCATGACCTGCTGAACCAAACTATTAGAAAAAGGGAAAGATGTCAAGGAAAAGGGGATACAGAGGAAAGGAATGTAAAAAAAAAAATGGTTCTCAAGGAAAGTTTGGAGGAATCAAGTTAGGTAGAAGATAAAGGTACAGATTAGAACAGTGGGCCATTTTAAAGTGAACTACAGGAAAGGACTTAAACATGAGTAAGATCATATATCACATTTGATTCTCCAGGAGTCTTTAGAGCTACTTGCCATCCTGAGAGCTTTAAGAAAAGAAAATGATGAGAAGAGTAGATTAGAAATTTGGGAGGGAATAGAAGTGCTGATTGTGAGCTGAGGGGGGAAATGAAGGTACCCCAGAGGCAGGTGACCAGAAACTGTTTAGCTTCTCGACTTTTACACTACTCCACAGCTTTATAGAAGTGGCCTCAAGAGAAAGATAATGGCTTCATACGTGGAAAGGAGAAAAGAAGGAAAAATACTAACAGAGGAAAGAGAAACAAAAGGCAGGACATGGAAAACAAAAACTAAAGCAAGAAAGACATGAGAGGAAAAATAGAAAGATAAGCTGAAAAATCCTCAAAGGCCCTAGATGTTGGGGGCTCAATCCTCAAAACACTGAGCAACAGTATCCAGGCTGGCTTCTCTTTGTGGGGTATCTTGGGTCATTTATTTGGAATTGGGTTGGGTTTTGGTTTTGTTGTTGTTGTTGTTGTTTTTGCTGAGGCAATTGGAGTTAAGTGATTTGCCCAAGGTCACACAGCTAGGGAATGTTAAGTGTCTAGGGCCAGATTTGAACTCAGGCCCTCCAGACTTCAGGGCTGGTGCTCTATCCACTGCAACACCTAGCTGCCTTTTTTTTTTTCTCTTAAAGAAAACAGACTCCCTACCTTGCCTGATCACCTTTCCTACCATTATCTTTCTACCACCCAAGTCCCCCAGTGTCTCCTCCATGAAGCTAACATCCCATTACCACCCAGCAGGTATAGCCAGAAAGAAGAGAAGTCGCCAACATGGTTGCCCTGTCACTGAAAATCAGCATTGGGAATGTCGTGAAGACAATGCAATTTGAGCCATCTACCATGGTGTATGATGCTTGTCGAATCATCAGAGAGCGGATCCCAGAAGCCCTGGCTGGCCCTCGTAAGTCTCTAGGCCCTGGATAGAGGAAAGCAGGGACATTGGGCTAAATTCTGGGACATATTTACACAACTTCCCTCCTACTAATACCCATGTAGTCCCTTTCCATTTGGCTTTCTTATTAGGTCCCTTAAGCAGAAAGGGATTGAGTCCTCCTTCCCCTGACTAAACTATTGCTCTACTTCTAGATTTGGATTGTGATGGCTGCTGGGGCAGGGAATGAACCACACCATAGACAGGGGTCTGTAATATGCCATGGAACTTTCTGTATTGTAGGAGCAGCTTGCATGTAAGGGTGAAGGGTGGGAAATTCTAGGTAAGTCTGGCTGAGATTAACAACTATTCTCTTCCAGCCAATGATTTTGGACTGTTTCTATCGGATGATGACCCCAAAAAGGGTATCTGGCTAGAGGCTGGAAAAGCCCTGGATTACTACATGCTTCGAAATGGAGTGAGTATTTCTAACCTCCAGACCTTTAGCTTTGCAATTCTACAACCTCATCTCTAGTTCTTCTGACCATTGCAGACCCAACCAGAGTCAGACT
>JAJPUD010008353.1:53180-91280 GCA_023553655.1 Myrmecobius fasciatus
AAGGTACTGCCTTCCTTTCTGGCTCCACCTAGGACACCATGGAGTATAGAAAGAAGCAGCGGCCCCTAAAGATCAGAATGCTGGATGGAGCTGTAAAGACCATCATGGTGGATGACTCTAAGACGGTCACCGACATGCTCATGACCATCTGTGCCCGAATTGGTATGAGGATGGGTGGGTGGGTGAAGCTGATAAATGATAGCCAGCCACTTGCTACCCCCACAGCCACTGCCTCACCCCTCTGAACACACCACTGCCCAGGTATCACCAATCATGAAGAATATTCCCTGGTTCGAGAACTCCTGGAAGAGAAAAAAGAGGAGGTGACAGGGACACTTCGGAAGGATAAGACACTGTTGCGGGATGAGAAGAAAATGGAGAAGCTGAAGCAAAAGCTACACACAGATGATGAGTGTGAGCACTAGGGGAGGGGCTTCTGGAGCAGTGGAGAAGGGGGGTACTGGGGCAATAGGGAAGGGACCCCTGAAGCTGTAGAAGAGGAACTCCTAGAGCAACATGTGAGGAGTACCTGTACAGGTACAGAAGGGACATGTGAGGAAGGGACATCTGGAACAGTAAAGGGAAAGGCAGCTTTTAGATAGGAAAAGACAGCTGGATCAATAAGGAAAGGGCCATAACTTGGGAGCCAACCTATAAGTGTTCTAATGGTTATCATAGGTCTCACTACTGAAAAGGGGGTATCTTTTTACTCCAGTGAATTGGTTGGACCATGGGCGGACACTGAGGGAGCAAGGTGTTGAAGAGCATGAAACATTACTCCTTCGAAGAAAGTTTTTCTACTCAGACCAAAATGTGGACTCCCGGGACCCTGTACAGTTGAATCTCCTTTATGTGCAGGTATGAAAATAAGTACACAGCTGGTAGGGAAGGGGATGCAAAAATAGTAGTGGTATTATATAGAAAAGCATGTTAATATCCTCTGGCCTAGTGGTCTTGGCCTAAACAGATTCTTCTTGAGGACCAATCTGAATGCCCTGTTGTATTCTTCAGGCACGAGATGACATCTTGAATGGTTCCCATCCTGTCTCCTTTGACAAAGCCTGTGAGTTTGCTGGCTTCCAATGCCAAATTCAGTTTGGACCTCACAATGAGCAGAAGCATAAGCCTGGCTTCCTTGAGTAAGTGACCTATACTCCTTACTCTGTTGTTAGCTACTCCCCTCCTCACCAAGAATGATTCTCAATCATAGTCTGCCCTCCCTTTTAGACCCTTTCTTCTCCCCTTAGGCCCAGAGATTGGCCTTCTTGCTTACTTTTTAGAACTATCACCAGGGGCTTCCAAATACAGTTTCTTTGGGAGATCCCTAAAGAATGGAAATAAAACATCCCAGCCTTTTCTTTACCTATAACCCTTTTGAAATAACATAACTATAGTAACTATAAGGAATCAGTCAATCAACAGGAACTAATTAAGTGCCTCAACTATGCTCAGGTACTGAGATAAATACTAGGGATAAAAAAAAGACAAATAATCTCTTCCCTTAGTAAGCCCACATTCAAACAAGACAGACAGTATGCACATGTATTGTATATATAGTGAATGCAAAACATTTACAAGATAACAGAGTGGAGGAGAAACACTAGCATCTAGAGACAAAAGGAAAGATTTCATGCAGAAAGAGCCACTGAACCAAGTCTTGAAGAAAATCAGGGATTCCAAGAAGCAGAGGGAAAGGGAATGAGTTCTAAACATGATAGACAACCAATTACAGTGTTAGGGAGGGGTAGATGTAATCTGTGAGGCTCAGTGTGAAGGCTGTTTAATTAAGCTGCAGAAGATGAGAAGACTAATACATTATAAGTCTGAAAGGTAGGCTAAGACCATGTTGTGAAGATCTTTAAATCCAAAACAAATAAATTGTTATTTGATTTTAGAAATATCAAGAAACCAATAGTTTACTGAATAGGAGGGTGATATGATCAGACTTATGCTTTAGGAAAATTGCTTTGGCTAAAGGGAATATGGATTATAATGCCGAAAGATTCAACAGTAGCCAAGCATTTAGAATGCTATTGCAATCATCTGGGCAATAGGTGATGAGATAGTGAGAGAAAGGAGTCATGGAAGAAATATTACAGAGACTAAAACAACAATATTTGGGAACTAATTGAATATGTTGGGTGAGGGGAGAATGACACATCAAGGTTGTAACCCTGGTGTTTGGAAGCATGATAGTACCTTCTGTAGAAAAGGAAAGTTCAGAAAGGAAGTGAGTTTATGGGAAAATACAAGTTCTCTTATGAAAATATTGTGTTTAAGATACCTAGAGGACATGTAGTTTGACATGTCTGCTAGGCATTTGATTCTGTGGTACCCATGCTCAAGACATACATTCTATATCAAGAGATACGGAACTGAGAGTTCTCTTTCTAGAGATGTCACCATATGGGAGCTGATGTGAGGACCAAAGAAGCTAGGACAGAGCCTGCCTGGGGAGACCTCCACAGCCAGGGATCATAACGTGGTTGTGATTTAGCAAAGGAAACTGAGGCACAGTCAGACATGTATGAGATCCAAGAGAGGACAATGCCATAGAAACCTAAAGGTTAAATAGGATTTAGAAGGAAGAGGAGTCTGCAGTGACAGGCCGTACAGAGAGATTAAAGGGTATGAGAATTGAGAAAATGTTATGTTTGTCAATTAAAGAATTCATTGGTACTAGAGAGAAGAATTTCAGGTGATAAATTTGGTCAGAAGCCAGATTGCAAAGAATTTAGAAAAGATTGCAGGGAACAGTGAGAGACAGCAAATGTGGGCAGGTTTTTCTAAGAGTGGGACAGAAAAGAAGGATATATCAAACAATATTTTGGGGTAGCATAGGGCCTATGAAGGGGTGAAGACCTAAGTATGCTTATAGGCAACTTGGGAGAAACAAGTAGTTGGGAACAGATTGAAGATTAAATTTAGTTGATGTCTGTGGGTGCAACCTACTAGAAAAATAGGATCAAGAATATAACAGTTGTTTCTTCAGAGACTGAAATATAGGAAGAAATAGATTATATTAAGGATTTGCAAGCTGAGAAAGATGCTGATAGTAAATGACCTTAGATTTTTTGGTAAAGTAGGAAGCAAGGGAGTCACCTGAGAGCATGGGGTGAGGGACTTGAAGAGAGAAGAGTTTTGGAACAGTCACTGTAGTAAGATCGAGCAGAGAATCAGTTAAGAAAAATGAAAGGATTATCATGCTACTGTGAGGGCCCAGTTGGAAACAGTTGAGAAAAAAATAACAAGCCCAGAGAAAGTTATGAAATGTCTTAGTTTCATAATACAAGTTATTTCTAACGCAAGTTCTCTAATGTTACAATAATTGAAGGATTTCTGGTTTAATCATTGTGGGTGTTCATTCTAACTATGTAGATTATAACCATTTTTACACCCAAGTAGATACTGTTAATGAATTGCTGTGGCTAAAAAAAAAAATTCATTCCTTGGTGGCCAACACTTTGACAATGAGACTTTCAACAATCTAGCTAAGCTTGTCTTTAAAGCACAAACATACACATAGTTTTCTGCAGGGCTCCTACTTGAAGTATTTCCAGCTTCCCAGGACTCACCAAAGTTTTCATTCTGCTGACAAGGAATTCCAGAAATTTCAGTCATCTCCACTTTATTATGAAACCCTAGAGTGGAATTGTAGTGAGGGTTTACTTGAATATAAATGAAACTAAACATACTTTCTCACAGTGCTACCATACTATCCAACCCCCCTCCTCATGAGTCCTGTCCAACCACCCTTTGCTTTTATTTCTGGGTCCCCTTTCTCTTGCTAAGGAAGTCTCCATCTTGAGTTCTCTTTTCTCTTCCCACACACTGAACCCTGAAATTGGGGAGGTGGTAATCAGGTGCTCCCCCCACCTTTTCTATTGTAGCCTGAAAGATTTCTTGCCCAAGGAATATGTGAAGCAGAAAGGAGAGCGAAAGATTTTCCAGGTAAGAGGGAAAGACTATGAGGAAGGGCCTAATTGGCCCCCCCACACACACACACCTCCACTGAACTCCCCTCTAGGCCTCATTGCTTTAGGAGGTAGCAGACCTAGACTTCCACTTCCAGCTCCACCCTGGGATCTTAGGTACTGAACTTGTCTGTGTCTCAGTTTCCCATCTATAAAATGAAGTTAATAACACTTGCTCTATGTGAGGTGGTCGAAAGATCAAAAGAGATAATGTAAGGGAAAGCATTTTGAAGAGTATAAAACACACTGTACTGATGGAAGGTAGTAGTATAATTAATACCTCATGAGACTATCCATTCGGGCCTTCTTTCTATCCCCTCAGGTTTACTGTTTCCCTCTTACCTGTTATCCTTACATAACCCCTTCCCCCACTCCCTGAATGTGCCCCCCACATACATATTCTGTCCCTCACCACATAACACACTTAGGCTCCCTGACCATTCCCTCTGACATCCCTTATGTCTCTATTACACTTTAACCATCCCTTGACTTCATCCCATTATCTTCATTCCCTCTAATCTTCCCCATCCTGGCTCTCCCTGGTCCATCATTCCCTTCCCACGTCCCTAAACCATCCTTCCCTCTTACTTCATTCCTCTCTGTGAACCTTCCAACTTTCCCCTATGCCATCACCCCTCATTTCCCCATGCCCCTAGGCCCACAAGAATTGCGGGCAGATGAGTGAGATTGAAGCGAAGGTGCGTTATGTGAAGCTTGCCCGCTCCCTCAAGACGTACGGTGTTTCCTTCTTCCTGGTCAAGGTCAGTTCTGAACTTCCCTTTCCATTGCCTGACTGACTTCTCACTCTTTCCTATCTGCCTCATCCTCTGGAAACTCCCCGTCCTTTACTTGCCTCTCTCTCAATTCTAATCTAACAAAGACCTACTCTTCCTTTTACTCTGCCCCACCTTTGCTCTCTAACCTCTCCCTTGCCTCTCTACGTCCACCTTAGAAATCTTCCTGGCTCTGTATCTGACCTTGCTTGTCCTTCTGACCTTTGATAGGAGAAAATGAAGGGTAAGAACAAGCTGGTTCCTCGGCTACTGGGTATCACTAAAGAATGTGTAATGAGAGTGGATGAGAAGACCAAGGAGGTGATACAGGAATGGAATCTTACCAATATCAAGCGCTGGGCTGCCTCTCCAAAGAGCTTCACTCTGGTGAGGGGCCATTCAAGGAAAGAGAAAATCTGTGGCGACTCACAGAAGAAAACCCCAGGGAGATTGGGAATGGGGGGAACCAAGAAGAAGGCAGCTATATTGGACATGTCCCTGTCTGGGTAGATGACAGCTCTAAAGTTACGCCCCAGAGAAGAGACTTAGGGGTCATGGGTTGGCAAGTTCAGCCTTTTTATCCCAACAAAAGGCAGGACATTTAGACTGAAAGGCAGGACTCCCCACAGTGAATGTGCATGAGCTCAAGGGAATGAAGAAGTCAGTGCTCTCAGTGTGCAAGAGACACACACATCCCAGCTAAGTCTGAGGATTGGAGGACCCCCCCACTCTGTCTTCTCCTACTTTGTATATACCCAGGGCCTCTCCTGAACCACCCACATTCTGCCCCCAGGATTTTGGAGATTACCAGGATGGCTACTACTCAGTGCAGACAACAGAAGGAGAGCAGATTGCTCAGCTCATCGCCGGTTATATTGACATCATCCTTAAAAAGGTGAAGACCTCGTACTTTTATTTCCACAAACCTGAGTCTTCCACCTCCATCTAGAAGGCAAGAAAAGCCCAGCATCTTAAGGAATCAGACTGGTTGGAACTGGAAAAGAAGCCCCCTGTTTCCTTGCCCTTTCCCCTTCCTCACCTGACCTCTTTCTTCCCTGGGGCTGCTTTCTTCCTGCAGAAGAAGAGCAAGGATCACTTTGGCCTGGAAGGAGATGAAGAATCTACTATGCTGGAGGACTCAGTGTCTCCCAAGAAGTATGCAGTGGGAAGGACTTTTGGGGGACAAACCCCATTTGTCAAGGGGGAGGGGTCCTATATTTATAATACTCCTGGAAAGTTGGTCTATAGGATCATAGTAGTAAAGTTGGAGTTAGAAGTACTCTAAGCCAGTGTCCTCCTGACATATGAGTGCCTTTTGTAACACCGGTGCAGGCTAGAGGGAGAAGACTTGTCAGTTGAGGGTAGGGATGGGAGGAGATTGTTTATCTTACCTGACATTTTCTCCAACTTGTCTCCCTAAGTTTCAGCCCAAGTGTAACCAAGTGGAAATGTAACCAAGAGGGAGACACAATGGGTGATATATATAGAGTATGAGAACCTGTACCACTTAAGTCTCAGCTCCAGTGACAAGTTATATAATAGTAGTAAAACTTAGAAGGAGAAGAAGTATTTTTTGAGTCTCTTAGATCATGTCTCCTGCTTAATTACATTGGTATGTGAGATGTCAATCAGAAATTTATGATGTCTTCCCTTCACCAACTTTTCAGATCCACAGTCCTGCAACAGCAATATAACCGGGTAGGAAGGGTGGAGCATGGTTCTGTGGCCCTGCCTGCTATCATGCGCTCTGGAGCTTCTGGCCCTGAGAACTTCCAAGTGGGCAGCATGCCACCTGCTCAACAGCAGATCACCAGTGGCCAAATGCACCGTGGGCACATGCCCCCCTTGGTAAGAGTCTCATGTCTCCAGACCTTTTCTCTATCTCCTGTTGTGCTTCTTGTGGCCTTTCTCCCCATCCCTTCCTTGTCCCCCTTGCTTTTCTTCCAGCCTTTCTCTTGTCTCTTAGACCTCAGCCCAGCAGGCGCTCACTGGTACCATCAACTCCAGCATGCAGGCTGTGCAGGCTGCCCAGGCCACCCTGGACGACTTTGAGACTCTGCCCCCACTTGGCCAGGATGCTGTGAGTGTGGGGAAGGGCTTGGGAACAGAAGGTGGGCACACTCTAATTCCAGCAATGGAGCTTGGAACCAAAAATGTTTCTTTCTCTCATACTCTTGCTTAGGCATCCAAGGCCTGGCGCAAAAACAAGATGGATGAATCAAAACATGAGATCCATTCTCAAGTGGATGCCATTACAGCTGGAACTGCCTCTGTAGTGAACCTGACCGCAGGTGCAATGGTCAAGGATTTTTAGTCCTGCTTGAATATATGATACAGTGTAGCTAGGGATGAAGACGAGCAAATTTTATTGTGTTTGCAACTTCAGCCCATCCCTGTCAGTTTGCTGAGTATTCTGTCCCTGACACAGTCTTTTTTGCCCCTAGGAGATCCTGCAGAGACTGACTACACAGCTGTGGGCTGTGCAGTGACTACAATCTCTTCCAATTTGACTGAGATGTCCCGTGGTGTAAAGATGCTAGCTGCTCTGCTGGAAGATGAGGGGGGAAGTGGACGGCCCCTGCTGCAGGCAGCCAAAGGCCTGGCAGGGGCTGTGTCAGAACTGCTTCGAAGTGCCCAGCCAGCTAGTGCTGAGGTTAGGGACTGGAAGGATTGGGTGGCATTAGACAGGCCACGGGCTTGTGGTCATATTTGAATTGGTATTTGGTATCTAGTTAGCCACTTCCATGCTTAATGAAAGGTTTGAGATTATGAGGAAGGGAGGAACAGGCTATTTGGATATGGGACATAGGAGTGGGTTTGGTGACCATGTTTTAGACAGAATGTGGGTGGCATCTGACCAGTGTCTGGTTTCCTCAGCCTCGTCAGAACCTACTGCAGGCTGCTGGAAATGTGGGACAGGCCAGTGGAGAGCTTCTGCAGCAGATTGGAGAGAGTGACACTGACCCACACTTCCAGGTAGGTTACATCAAATTCTCTGAATACCACATTAGTCCCTATCTAGGAGATTGTCCCTTATGCCCCTGAATCCCAATCCTGCTTCTAATGATTGAGCCCCTGGTACCTGCTTTCTGGCCCCAGAATCCAGTCCTTAAAATGCAAATGAACTTAGTCCCTATCCTTCCCACCTGTGATCCTTTTGTTTTGTCCCCATTGTTAGGGGCAGCTTTAACCCCCACCCCACCTACCCTTTAGACCTAATCCACCTCCACACCTATTTCTCCAGCTGACCTTTTTTCCCCAATTTCCCATGCAGATGTTTTCGCCCAGAGGGTCTGGGGTTCGATTGCCCCCTGACCCCCCTACGGTAATGGCCCCCTAACCTGGGCCTTCTCATCTCTGGCCTCCCTGAGCCGTATACACTCGACTGATACTCCTTGTTCCTTCCCCCCCCCCCATTTTCCTGGTGGGAAGAAGAAGAAAGGACAGAATAATGGGAAATGAGAGGAACTAGGTACAGGAATTAGGGAGGAAGAGAAATGGGATAATAGAGGAGAATGAATTGGGCTTTGCCCTCTCAAGTGAAAGAAGGATTAAAAGCAGGAACAACTACCTCCTTTCATCCCATATACAGGTGGAACACTTGTCCCTGCCCCCATCACTGTTCGAGTGTATCCGCCTCATACATCTTTCCCTGTGGTTTGGGGTCTCCTAATGATACAAGCTTTTATCTCCTTGCTGTGGGTTCTCTCTTTGTATGGGTTCTGTCCTGCTTGAGGCTTCGGATTTGCTTTAGAGGATGTTCTGGTGGATGGTGGTTTCTGCATACTATCTTATGATCAGGGTCAACAGGGACATCGATCAGCTTCTGCCTTGGGTGCCTTGGAGTCATGGGGTCAAGGGGATTAGGTAGGACCACGCCAATTACTATTTCCCCACAGGACATGCTGATGCAGCTGGCCAAAGCAGTGGCCAGTGCTGCAGCTGCACTGGTCCTTAAGGCCAAGAGTGTTGCCCAACGGACAGAGGACTCAGGACTGCAGACCCAAGTTATTGCTGCAGCTACACAGTGTGCCCTGTCCACATCCCAACTTGTGGCCTGTACCAAGGTGAGTCCAAAAGGGCACTGTCAGCTGCATGATAGGGCAGGTTGTAATGTCCACTTTCATACCAAGGACTCGACCCTATTAAATGACTTCCCCTTTTCCTGTTCTCTTTGTGGTCCTTTCAGGTAGTCCCACCATATCTCTATGCCCTCCTAATTTGCTGCTGCCATCATCCCCTCATTTCATACCCACCTCCCTCAAGCACATCTTAGAGTTTCCACAGTTCATGCTCCTTCCTTTGGCCAATGATCCTGATGCCCATTCTGTCTGTAGGTGGTGGCACCTACAATCAGTTCACCTGTGTGCCAGGAGCAGCTGGTGGAGGCTGGGCGGTTGGTGGCTAAGGCTGTGGAGGGCTGTGTGGCAGCATCCCAAGCAGCTACAGAAGATGGGTCCCTGCTTCGGGGTGTGGGAGCAGCAGCTACTGCTGTAACCCAGGCCTTGAATGAGCTGCTACAGCACGTAAGAGCCCATGCAACAGGAGGGCGCCCTGCTGGACGCTACGATCAAGCTACAGATACCATCCTCACTGTCACGGAGAACATCTTTAGCTCCATGGGTGATGCTGGTGAGAACACCCATGGCACCACCTTGATCCTTAGGTCTTTACTGAGTAAAGATAACTCTTCCGTAAGACTCCCTTCTCCTGAGAGACACCTCATAGAACACCAGAAAACGTGTTTCCCCAAGATCTAAGGGCTCTCTCCAAACATTCCCAGTAAGACCCCCCTCTGGTTTAAAGCACACACAGGGATCCTTAAGAAAAGCACTTACTCTTCTGTTCCCAGTTATCCTTAATAGGTCCCCTCTGAAGATCTTTAGTAATCTTGATCTCTTATTCTAACTCATAATATTCCCACATAGCCTCTAAGTTGACCCCTTCTATCTTTCTCAGCTTTAAATCTACAATCCTATGACTTTTCCTTTAGTATTTACCCTGAAGACTTCCAGATATATTCCCTTCCCCACCCCCTGAGTCTGTTGAGATTCTCTCTTTCTCTTGAAATGGATTTCAGGGCTTCTCAACCTGTTTCAAGATCCTAAACTTGAGGGGAAAATGGCCCCAGGAAGGTCACTTGTATGACCTCAATTCCTTTCTCCTGTACTTTTTCAGAAAGTCCTTTCTCCCTTTGTCCCCTGGCTCCATCCTCCCCATGCTGAACCACATCCCTGACTCTTTCAGGAGAGATGGTTCGACAAGCCCGAATTCTGGCCCAAGCAACCTCTGACCTAGTCAATGCCATCAAAGCTGATGCTGAGGGAGAGAGTGATCTGGAAAATTCACGAAAGCTGCTCAGTGCTGCCAAAATCCTGGCTGATGCCACAGCGAAAATGGTGGAAGCTGCCAAGGTATTGCTTCGGGATTCTAATGGGCAGCTCCACTGGATGGTTTATTTCCTGTAGGTAGAATTTTATCCAAACCCAGGAAGAAAGTAGAGGACAGATAGCTGTGTGACCCTGAGCAAGTCACTTAACCCCAATTGCCTCCAAAACAAAACAAGAAATTTAAAAAAAAAAAAAAAAAAAAAAAACCAGAGGACAGATGAGAGACAGTCATGGTCTAAGGTAGGCCTGCTAAGAAAAGACAGTCTCAAGACAGGACCGTGAATCTCAGATCTAGAGGCCAGACTTCCTAGTAGCAGACCC
Source organism: Myrmecobius fasciatus (assembly GCA_023553655.1). Classification (NCBI taxonomy): domain Eukaryota; kingdom Metazoa; phylum Chordata; class Mammalia; order Dasyuromorphia; family Myrmecobiidae; genus Myrmecobius; species Myrmecobius fasciatus. The sequence goes on from JAJPUD010008353.1 coordinate 63,639, forward strand.
TCCAGTTCAGAACACTGCAGTGTACAGAAAGTGCAGCCCAGAAAGGTATTGCAGAGATTATTGTCCTTGTGCAGGTGAGAAAACGGGTGCTCAGAGAGATTAAGTGGGCCTGCCCTGATAGTATGAGGAGTCTAGGGCTCATTCTGCCACTCCCCATATATAGAAAGCAACATGAATGAAGTCAAAATACCCATTTTTAGTGTGGGGAAGGAGGGAGACTTAAGTTCCCAGGCAGCTCTTTAAAAACTATTAAGTTGCAGAGGTGGTGCTGCCTGCATTGGCAGGAGTTTCTTCACCAGGGAAACCTCTGTAGCAATGAAATCATAAATCCTATCCCTGTCTCTGTTCCTAACAAGAGAATACTCACTTTAGTACTGAAAGAATCTGGAAGCATGTTTTCCATCAATACAGATCTTAGCCCTTCTGTGTTGTTGAGTCATTCAATCATGATCCAACTTTTCATGACTCCATTTGGGGCTTTCTTGACAAAGATACTGGAGTGGTTTTCCATTTCCTTCTTCAGCTCACTTTACAGATGAGGAAACTGAAGCAAACAGGGTTAAGTGACTTGCCCAGGGTCACACAAATAGGAAGTGTCTGAGACCAAATTTAAACAAAAGGGTCTTCCAGGCCCAGCTATCTGTCCACTGAGCTGCCTAACTGCCTCCTCCATGCGTGAATAGACAATTTAATGAATTGTGGCCAAAAAAAAGAAAAACCATCATGTGGTGGCCCCCTTTCTGATAAGGAGCCTCTCCAAGTTTGGGTGACCTGGTTATGAAACCTGCCCAGCACTGTCATTCTGGCCACAGTTTATTCTCTGCTGGCATAGCCTTCAGGAAACTGGTCACCTCAGGGCCAGAGGCTTTAGTAGGGGATGAATTTCCTAGAGGACTATGGGAATAAGTGAAGAAAACCAACAAAAAAGGAAGAGGAGAGTTTACAAAGGTTTCACAAATGCTCACAGGGAAGCTATCTTACACCTCCAAGCAGTATAAATCCCCAGGGACACTTTTAGCACTAGGCTAACTCCCAATCACACTTTTCTTCTCTTCCCAAGGGTGGCCCATCTTCACTCTTCTTACTCACTACCTCCCAAGGTTTCTGATCTTGAGTTTCTCTATTATACCCATTGTAGAATAAGAACATGTTTCTCAGCTTCTTTTCTACCCCTGTGTTTAAAACAGGCACACAAGGCTTTCAAGATTTTCTAAGGGTTTTTACTCCCTGTAACCCACAACAGGAAAATGGAGGGGAAAATTAGGAAAAGGAAACCCTAAAAGGGTTAATGGAAATGAGCATAAGGTAAAAAATAACACATGAGGGGAAAATTACTATAAAATTACAAGTAGTTTCACTGTTGGAGTGTTCCTTGTTATTCTTTAGACTATAAATGAAGCTAGGCCTAACTCTCTCACTTCCTCTCTTGGCTGCCTCACTTGACTGATCTCTTTGTTTTGTTCACCTCTGAGAGCCATTAACACAGTACCAATAATGAGACTGGACACACACACACACACACACACATACACACACCATTTTTCAACCTCCAGGATAGGTACAAGTTAGTATTATGGTGTCATACAAACTGTACAGAACCAAGGGTCAGGACACAGGATATGGATTCATCCACTAATTCTGTGACCTTTGAGTTTCTTCATTTATAAAATGAAAGATTGGAATTAGGTCTAAAGTTATAAAATATGAAATCTCTCAAGGCTCTTCCAGGTCTACCATTCTAAGATTTCATAAATGAGATGCATTCACATTTCAGGAAATGACTCTTTCTTAATACCTTCTCATTTTACTTACAAAGGTCATTTTAGGACATGTCCTGATAACACCTATGCAGTTCTACCTGCATGGTTTGAGGAGAGGGAGGAGGCAGTGCAAATCAGATTGAGCTAATGCTCTTTCTCACCTTCTTTGGGGAAGTGGGATTGCATTCTGTATATTCTCTCTGTCTTTTTGTTGATTTTCTACAGGTTTTTTAATGGAAGTTAGTGGGATCCAAAGGTGACAGTGTTGGATTGTTACAGTTGCTAGGGACTGATGTAGGATTTGTTGAGATTACACGGAGAAGCTTAATCTTGGGTTTCCTGATTTCTTCCTCTCTTGCCAAAGCAAGTAGAGTCCCCAAGGCTTTTCTTCAAGTATACCAAGGGAAAAATAGATTGAGGTGGGGTCAGTCAGAGAAGACTTCACGGAGGAGACAAGTTTTGAAATGGTAGAGATATGCATGATCAGAGAGCCATTACTAGCACAGGGTAATGGAGAGAGTCTGTTCATTTATCCCTAAATCTCAGGGGGCAGCTGCCCATCCTGACAGTGAGGAGCAGCAGCAGCGGCTTCGGGAGGCAGCAGAAGGCTTGCGCATGGCAACTAATGCAGCTGCCCAGAATGCCATCAAGAAGAAGCTCGTGCAGCGGCTGGAGGTCAGGGGGGAAGAGTGGGGGAGGGCACAGGGACATAAAAGAGGAACTGTGGGAACGAGGGGAGAGGAAAGCTTGGGCATAAGAGATAAGGGAAGACACAGTGAGCAAAAGATAAAGAACTTGGACAAAGCAGGAGTCAGAAGAGAAGAAGCTGTGGGATGTTTGGAGAGACCTAGAGAAGTTCAAGAGGGGAGAGGTACACTGTGAGATAGGTGGGTCAGAATCACTCCTAATGGGATAGGACTGGTCCTGACAGCTTTCTTCCTGTAGCATGCAGCCAAACAGGCTGCAGCCTCAGCTACCCAGACCATTGCAGCTGCCCAGCATGCAGCTTCTGCTCCCAAGGCCCCCGCAGGCCCCCAGCCCCTGCTCGTGCAGAGCTGCAAGGTAAGAGCTCAGCAAGCCTTGAGGGGTTGGGAGTAGAAAAGGGGGCTGAGGATGGTCACCCCATTCCCCCCAACTGTAACGAAGGAGCTAGGAGAATCTCCTGACCCTGTCTCATTCAGTGGGGCATAGGATTGATGACATTGCCTCCCCCTCCCCCAGGCTGTGGCGGAACAGATCCCACTGCTGGTGCAGGGTGTCCGAGGAAGCCAATCCCAGCCCGACAGCCCCAGTGCTCAACTTGCCCTCATTGCTGCCAGCCAGAGCTTCCTACAGGTATGGAGCCCTCTCCTCGATGTATCATGCTATGCCAAGTAATAGCCCTTTTCTCTTGCCCCTTCAGAATCCTTTTAAGACTGGTTCCCTGGGATCAAAACTTCCTTAGGACTGCCTCTCATATACTTCCTTCAAAACCCTGGAGCTCTGCTTTAAGACAATTTAAAGCTTGCTCTGTCTATGTGTTTGTCCATCATGGAGTACCATACCTCTGTAATAGCAAAGAGTGGTACCCTCACACTAGGCCCTTTCCTTTGTGAGGATAGTGTCCTTGCTGCCTCCCCCATCCCTCAGAAGGATAGTATCTGCAGTCACATGGTGTCACCCCTGTTTCTCTCTCCAGCCTGGAGGAAAGATGGTATCAGCGGCAAAGGCTTCAGTCCCCACAATTCAGGACCAGGCGTCGGCTATGCAGCTGAGTCAATGTGCCAAGACACTTGGCACTGCCCTGGCTGAGCTCCGCACTGCTGCCCAGAAGGTGTGACAGTTTGGGGACATCGTGCATGCTGGGGGAGGGAATAGAAGAGACTTGGGTGGTGATGTTGGGATGATGTAGAATACAAAATAGGAGTAGTTGGGAACCCAGAAGCTTCAAGGAGGGAATATGCTGGAAGGATTGGGGGCAAGGGCAGGATTCTGAAGCTTTAGTGGAGCTCTTCCCCAATGCCTAACAATCTCACCCCCACAGTAGCCCCTGCCTTCACCCAGAGTTCTTCCCTTTATAGGCTCAGGAGGCATGTGGTCCCCTGGAAATGGACTCTGCATTGAGCTTGGTACAGAGCCTGGAGCGTGACCTGCAGGAAATAAAGGCAGCAGCTAGAGACGGCAAGCTCAAACCCCTACCTGGGGAGACGGTGAGGACCACTGTGTCATAAACCAAATTGTACTTGCAGCCCTGGATTCTCAGATCATACTCCCAACTTCTTAAATATTTTAGATCTTATTTTCAACTCCTCGATCTTTCTCCACCCCAGGGTGACTCCAGTTCCCCTTGCCTTGGAGATCATAGAGGCCCCCTGAGTTTTCTCAGTTTCTCTCTTCCAGATGGAGAAATGTGCACAGGACCTGGGGAACAGCACCAAGGCTGTGAGCTCCTCCATTGCCCAGCTCCTAGGGGAGGTGGCCCAGGGCAACGAGAACTATGCAGGTATGTGTACCGGAGGGGTCAAGGAAGTGGTGATGGAAGAGAAGAGCCAGCGGGGAGCAGAGGGACCAACAGGGGTTCTGGCACAGATCCAGGCATCCTCTCCCTCCAGGCATAGCAGCACGAGATGTGGCAGGAGGGCTGCGGGCGTTGGCCCAGGCAGCAAGAGGGGTTGCAGCCTTGACATCAGAACCCGCAGTCCAGGCAGCAGTGCTTGACACAGCCAGTGATGTCCTGGATAAGGCCAGCAGCCTTATTGATGAGGCCAAGAAAGCAGCTAGCCGGCCTGGGGACCCTGAGAGCCAGCAACGATTAGCCCAGGTCAGGGACAGGGAGAGGTCACTGACCAACTCCTTTCTTAGGCACCCATATACAAGCCTCTTCAGCCCCTGCATCCTCCCCCCTCCCCTTCTCTCCCCCACCGCCTCCCTCCCCCATGCCTCAGTTCAAACAGGGCAATTCCCCAAGTCTGTTTGATGCCTCATGAGCTGCTTCTCTGACTCTTGTTTGTCCACATTGTTGGTCTTTGTCAAATTATGGCCAGTGCTTGGCTAAACACTGTAGAGTAGTACTTTCAAGGTCATCCAGTCTGGTTCTCTACAAAGCTTAGAGCAGTTTCTTCAGTACTATTTGATTGGTCTAACTTCAGTTTCTCTTGCTATAGATCCCTTTGCCTGCTCTACCGTCAGTCAAGATGAAACTATTGACTACCCCTCTCCACAAAAATATCCGTCTCTCCTCCAGGTGGCAAAAGCAGTGACCCAGGCTCTGAACCGCTGTGTCAGCTGCCTGCCAGGCCAGCGTGATGTAGACAATGCCCTGAGAGCCGTTGGAGATGCCAGCAAGCGCCTGCTGAGTGACTCAGTGAGGAGGGGAATCGGGTGGGAGAGCAGAGAGACTGACACCCCAAGCCTCTGGCACCGAGGCTCCTTTATTACCCCAGGGAATCACCTCTTCCTTCTGCCCCCATTTCAGTTCTCTCTAGCTTTCCCTGACTTCAGTAAGACACAGTCATCCTCTTGCCTATCATTTCTCTCCTCATTTTCCTCAGACTTCCACAATTCACCTTCTCTCTATGCACTCTTTGTCCCTCAGTTACCCCTTTTACATTCTTTATGTCCCTCTTCAGCTTCCCCCAAGCACTGGGACTTTTCAAGAAGCTCAAAGCCGATTGAATGAAGCAGCTGCCGGACTGAACCAAGCAGCCACAGAGTTGGTACAGGCCTCAAGAGGCACCCCCCAGGATCTGGCTCGAGCTTCTGGCCGCTTTGGACAAGATTTCAATACCTTCTTGGAGGCAGGCGTGGAGATGGCTGGACAGGCTCCGGTATGGAAAACAGGGTACCAGGATTGGCGCCACAATTTCCTCTGGAATACCGAGGATGCCTTGTTGACCATAGGTTAGGGGAGAAATGTCTGAATAGAAGAAGCATTTTGGGAGACACAGATTGCTGCTCTCCCCTAGCTCTGTATACCTGGCCCTCACTTTCCCAAGAAGCCCAAACCCCCTATACACATCTTATACATGCATACACTTTCCCCTAAGGAAAGGGATAAGACCAGAAAATAAGTGACATTCCCTCTTCTCTTTCAATCATTGGACAGAGCCAAGAGGACCAGGCCCAAGTGGTATCCAACCTGAAGGGCATTTCCATGTCATCAAGCAAGCTACTACTGGCAGCCAAGGCCTTATCCACAGATCCTGCTGCTCCTAACCTTAAGAGTCAGCTGGCTGCGGCTGCCCGGTACGGAAGAATGAACCGTGGGCTGGGCTCAACACTGGACTGTATTTGGGTGGTGGTGAGGTCAGAGAAGTCTAGATCTAGCTAAAGTCTCGTGGAAGGACAGAACAAAAATTGAGTGGAGATCAAATCTAACCTTGTCCCTTGGGATGGAGGAAGGAATAAAATAGATTCATAAGCGAAGTCTTGGCTCATCCAGTATAAAAAGCAAAAAGGTTGAATTGGATGAAGGTGAGGTAGGAATTCCTGGGTTGGGGAGATACAGGAACAACTTCTGTGTTTGTCTCTCCCCATCCAAGGGCTGTGACAGATAGCATCAACCAGCTCATCACCATGTGTACCCAGCAAGCACCAGGACAGAAAGAGTGTGACAATGCCCTTCGGGAGCTGGAGGTAAGGACTCAGGTCAAGAAGTTGCTGTGAAAGGAAAGGGTGTCTTGGGGTACAGGAAGTTGATGGTACTCATAGGTTAAGATGGAGATGAGGTGGAGAACAAGTCGAAGAAGTTAAGGCTTTCATGCCCTTGTTTCTCTCCCTACCCCACCCTAGACTGTCCGAGAGCTCCTGGAAAACCCAGCCCAGCCCATCAATGACATGTCCTACTTTGGCTGCCTAGATAGCGTCATGGAGAACTCTAAGGTATGTGGGAAGAGACCCAGGAGAATGACGGGGCCAAAAGTCAGCATCTACCTTGTCTGATCTCTGAAGGTTGGATCTGATGTATGTTTTCTAGATTCTGGGTGAGGCCATGACTGGAATTTCCCAAAATGCCAAGAACAGCAACCTGCCTGAGTTTGGAGAAGCCATCCGAACAGCCTCCAAAGCCCTGTGTGGCTTCACAGAGGCAGCTGCTCAGGTAAGCTCCTCTGCCATGGGCTCCTGGAGTCCAGCCAAGCTCCCTCCTGCCCAGTCTGCTGCCCTGAATCCCTCCACTCCCACCCCTAGCCCAGGAGCTCTGGGGCCTGACAGAGTATCCTCACATCCTGGGATGCTCCCCAGCCATCTCAAGAAGGGTGAAGTTGGCAAGGTCACCAAGCTCTGCATTCTCTCCAGAGTATTAGTAGTTCCTTGGGTCAAACCAAATGACTCCTAACCACAAAGATAATCTAGAGTTTCTAAGCTCACAAACTATCTACTCCATCAAAATGAAACAAAATCAAAATGAAGTTACAGCAGTAACAATTTACAGTATAAACTATCTCTAGTTATCGTTGGCACAGCAAATTTAAATGGGTACAAGATAGACTGATTTGAAAAGAAACACAAATGCATCAGTTCAGTAGCTTCTTAATTACATTTCCATTCTTATCAGTTACTGCTTGGCCTTGATGTCCCCAACAAAGTCTCTGTGTGAAAGACAGCAGCAAACTTCCCTCTGAACTTTTCCTTTGGCACTCTCTGTATCAGAGATGATTTACTTGGGGGAGAAGATTGGCATCTGCAGCTAATTCACTCATCCTTCCTGCTCTGGGAAGCTTATAAAAGTTTGAAAATGATACTGAGACAGTTTGTTAGTTAATTACACCTGTCCCCTTACCTTTCACTCCAGCCCTTCTTTGCCTTTCTCCCCCAGGCTGCATACCTTGTGGGCATCTCTGACCCCAATAGCCAAGCAGGACAGCAGGGGCTAGTGGAGCCCACTCAGTTCGCCAGAGCCAACCAGGCAATTCAGATGGCTTGTCAGAGTCTAGGGGAGCCTGGTTGCACTCAGGCCCAGGTAACTTGGGAAGGAGGCTGGAAGCCGGTGGGCAGGGGTATGTGGGTCTGAAGAATAATAGGGCAGCACAGGGCAAGCATAGGAAGGCCTGTGGCATCAGGGAGGAAAAGGGGCTGACAAAGAGACAACAGCCTCTACCCTGCTCCAGTCAGAACACCTTCGAATTGGTGTCTGTTTGTGTTGTCTGGACTGTCTTCCAGTATAACAGAGAAGGGGTGTATAAGTTCCTATTACAGATGGCTTATCCATCATCTACTAAGTAGGAAAGAGGATCCAGGTTCTGATTCATGCCCTCGTAAATATCTGTGAGACTTTGGGCAAGTCACCTTAGTTCTGAAAGCTCAGTTTCCTCCTTTGTAAACTGAAGGAGGTGGACTCAGTTATTTTCAAGATCTCAGCCAGATTTGAATTCTGTTTTCCTGTGATTCATTGTGCCTTTTTCTTGGGTATCTGTCCCCCCAGGTGCTCTCCGCAGCCACCATTGTGGCTAAACACACCTCTGCCCTATGTAACAGCTGCCGTCTGGCCTCCGCCCGCACAGCCAACCCTACAGCCAAGAGACAGTTTGTCCAGTCAGCCAAGGAGGTGGCCAACAGCACCGCCAATCTTGTCAAGACCATCAAGGTTTTCACAGCCATAGTCCCTCTAGTTCTCTCTTGGTCCCTACCCAGTCTCCTTTCTCTGCTTCTGCTTCCTATGTACCTGTATATACTGATATAAACTAATTTTCCTACTCTTCCCTCTCACAGATCCCACTGCCTCAGAATCTAAGATGGGGGAAGATTTCTTTGTACACTGTTTCTAATGCCCCAAACTCTGCCTCCCCAATCCTCAGGCACTAGATGGGGCTTTCACAGAAGAGAATCGGGCCCAGTGCCGAGCAGCCACAGCCCCACTTCTGGAGGCTGTGGACAATCTGAGTGCCTTTGCAGCCAACCCTGAGTTCTCTAGCATCCCTGCCCAGATCAGCCCTGAGGTAAGGGGGGAGGAAGAAGAGGGCCTGGGCAGGTAGTCCTCCAGCATTCATTCCCCTTTTTGTCTGAGCAGGGTACTCTTCCCCTTTCCATGGGACACCTCTCCAGTCATCTGCTTCTTCTTCCCAGGGTCGAGCTGCCATGGAGCCCATTGTGGTCTCAGCTAAAACCATGTTAGAGAGTGCAGGAGGACTGATTCAGACAGCCCGGGCTCTAGCAGTCAATCCCCGAGATCCCCCTCGCTGGTCAGTACTGGCTGGACACTCTCGTACAGTCTCAGACTCCATAAAGAAGCTCATCACTAGTATGAGGTAGGATCACAGTCAGGAGGAAAGGAGGTGCCTCATTGGTGCCCTGAAGAACACAGTGGCACATTGGGTGGATGTGGAGATGAGGAGGGAACTGACTTAAGAGGATATGGCTTTTCCAGGGACAAGGCTCCAGGTCAGCGGGAGTGTGAGGCAGCCATTGCAGCCCTGAATAGCTGTCTTCGAGATCTGGACCAGGCCTCCCTTGCTGCCGTCAGCCAGCAGCTTGCTCCTCGAGAGGGCATCTCACAAGAGGTAAGAGGGAGGGACACATCCCATTAAAGCTACAAAGAGCAGGTCATGATGTGGCGTGTCAGAAAGCAGCATAGCACCCAGAGAAGAGAAAGTTGGGAGACTGTCACCTGCCACTGCTCTCCCAGCCACCATCTCTTTTCTCGATGTGATGCAATTGGAAAAGTGGATTGGAATCCCAGCCCTGACACTTAGTGGCAAGCTGAGGGGGGTGAGTCCAGTTTAGGAAAAGAATAGGAGAGGTCAATACAGACCTAAGGGTTGAAGGACCAGATGCTCCAAGGAACCAGTTTCATGTCTCCTTCCCTGACTCAGCCCTAGGTTCTCTCCAGCATCATCCCCCTGTCACTCTGTCCTGGGTCGGTAGTAAGTGCTGACGCTGCAGAGTCCTTCTTTCCAGGCCTTGCACACCCAGATGCTGACTGCAGTACAAGAGATTTCCCACCTCATTGAGCCGCTGGCCAGTGCTGCCCGAGCTGAGGCCTCCCAGCTGGGCCACAAGGTATCTGGGAAAGGGGAATTAAGGGAAGGCTCCTGGGATCTTCTCTGCCTAGGCTGACTTCTCACCTTTCCCTGCCTTAGGTGTCCCAGATGGCTCAGTACTTTGAACCTCTCACCCTGGCTGCTGTGGGCGCCGCCTCCAAGACTCTGAGCCATCCCCAGCAGATGGCACTGTTAGATCAGACCAAAACACTGGCAGAGTCTGCCCTCCAGCTGCTCTATACAGCCAAAGAGGCAGGAGGCAACCCCAAGGTATGGCAGATGGAAAGGGGAGGAGATTTCCGGGAAGTAGAAGAAGGCCCTTTCTCACTACTGCCCTCTCTGTTTTTCTTTTTTCTGATCCCTAAACAGCAAGCAGCCCACACTCAGGAGGCTCTGGAAGAGGCTGTACAAATGGTAACAGAAGCTGTGGAAGACCTGACGGCCACACTCAACGAGGCAGCCAGCGCAGCCGGTGTGGTGGGGGGCATGGTGGATTCCATCACGCAAGCAATTAACCAGGTGCACGCATTAGTGGGGTATGGGGCACCCACCCTGGACTGGGCTAGTTTACTGGCTCGGCCAAAAAGCAAGCTCTGAACTCCCATTTCCTCTTCTCTCCCCTGTCCCAGCTTGATGAGGGACCGATGGGAGAACCAGATGGTTCCTTTGTGGACTACCAGACAACCATGGTACGGACGGCCAAAGCCATTGCAGTCAACGTACAGGAGATGGTGAGTGTGGGAGATGCTGTGGGGTGAGCCTGGGGAGGGAGCAAGGAAGAATGTCTTACTAGGACCTCTGCCCCCTTCCCAGGTGACCAAGTCAAGTACCAGCCCAGAGGAGCTTGGCCCTCTTGCCAACCAACTGACTAGTGATTATGGCCGCCTTGCCCTACAAGCTAAGCCTGCAGCTATGGCTGCTGAAAATGAGGAGGTAAAGGGGGTAATAACTGGGACCCTGAGGGATGGGATCTCCCCTTTCTGACCCCAGCCTATGAAACCCTGTCATGTTATCCACTTTGTGTCCACCTGTCACACAAAGTCATGAACCTCCTCTGTGATACTCCATGTACCTTGTATACCACCCCCAGCCCCAGCCCAAAGCAGCAGCCTGGGGCTTTCTCCATGCCTTGGCTACCACCCCAGGACTTGCACTTCCCTTCTGAACATCGTTCCGTCCCTTTCCTGGGGACTAAATATTCGCAGGTCAGTCATTGTCAGGGTAATAAGTTCTTTTTCTTATAAGTAAGGAATGATCTGGACACACAGACTCCTCAGGTCATCAGACCATGAGATCGTATAGCCTTTTCTAGCTTGGGCCCCATCTCACTTAAATCTCTTGATTCTGAGTCTCTGTCCCAACATTTACATTTTCCCACACCTTCCTGAGCCCTGGGGCTTTCTTTCCCTTCTTCCCCATGAAATCTGTCTCACCTTTTTACTTTGTCCTGCTTGCTTCTATTCCCAGTCCTACAAAGCTCTCTGAGCACCCGTGAAAGGGATTTTCCCCCTCTCTTACTGGTTTTCTTTATCTAGTCCCTGTCGCACCAGCCAGCTCCTGGTGCTTGCGCATTCCCTGTCACCTGCCACTGCTCTCCCAGCCACCATCTCTTTTCTCAGTGAGATGCAATTGGAAAAGTGGACTGGAATCCCAGCCCTGACACTTAGTGGCCTGTGACTGGCAGCTAGATGGCGCTGTGGATTGAGTGCTAGGCCTGGAGTCAGGAAGACCTGAGTCCAAATGTGCCCCCTGACACCCAATAGCTTGTGAGTCTGGGCAAGTCAGTTCATCCTGTTTGCCTGAGTGTCCCCTCTGTAAAATAAGTTGGAGGAGGAAATGGCAAACCACTCCAGTGTCTTTACCAAGAAAACCTCAAATAGGGTCACAAAGAGTCAGGCGGGAGTGAACAACAAGATACTATGCAAATCATATAACCTCTCCAGAAGGAGAGGAATGACCCATTCACAGCCTTTCTCAAAGGCTTATTGTGAGAAAAGCTCTTGGTAAGCTTTAAAAAATGCTGCATAAATGTGCATGACTATTGTTACCTGGTGTTCGGTCAGCTTGGACTCGCTGTCCCTCCATCTTATCATTCTTATCTTCTTCCCCATCCACCATCCACATTTAATACCGAACTCTGCATTCGTGTGCCTATGAGTCTAGTTCATTTTTTTGTGTGAGAATTTTCTGTCTACAAGGTAACATATCCAGGAAGATATAGGTCATGGATTGTTTGGGATGGTTGATTAGTTTTTTTCAAAACTTCAAACACAGCTTCTGTGCCCCTCTGTGCCCTGTATTAGCAATTGTGACTGTTCTGTGACCGCCAAGTATCTCTATGTGTTTTTGTGCCCTTTAACTTCTATGTGTATTCCTCAGAATTCCCTGTACATCTCCCCTTGTGTGTGCTCACAGATTGGTGCCCACATCAAACATCGAGTGCAGGAGCTGGGCCATGGCTGTGCAGCCCTGGTCACAAAGGCAGGTGCCCTGCAGTGTAGCCCCAGTGATGCCTACACCAGGAAAGAACTGATGGAGTGTGCCCGTCGTGTGTCTGAAAAGGTAATCTCCCCAAGCGCTGTGTTCACTTCCTTAACACCGCAGCTGTATGATCTGTGCTGCATCAGAAACCAAATGACTGTGTCCTCTCCCCAATGCCTTCAGGTCTCCCATGTTCTGGCCGCCCTCCAAGCTGGAAACCGTGGCACCCAAGCTTGCATCACAGCAGCCAGTGCAGTGTCTGGCATTATTGCTGACCTCGACACCACTATCATGTTTGCCACAGCAGGAACGCTGAACCGCGAGGGTGCTGAGACCTTTGCTGATCACCGGTGAGGAGAACCTGGGGGTAAAAGAGAGGGCCAGGATGGTCATAGACCAACAAGTTTCCAACTTAATAAGAGAAGCTACTTCAGGAGAACCAAGAGGAGGGATGAGAATTGGAATGAGAGGGGGCATGGGAACAGGGCAGAGGAAGTGCCACAGGAAGCACTGAGTAGGGGCTCACCTTGATTTTCCACTCAGGGAGGGTATCCTGAAGACTGCAAAGGCATTGGTGGAAGACACGAAAGTTCTGGTACAGAACGCAGCTGCAAGCCAGGAGAAGCTGGCCCAAGCTGCCCAGTCCTCCGTGGGCACCATTACACGCTTGGCTGATGTAGTCAAGCTTGGTGCAGCCAGCCTGGGTGCTGAGGACCCTGAGACCCAGGTATCTATCCAATCCCATTCCTTTCCCTGGCCAAACTCCCCCACTATCGCCCTGAACTATAACGTCTCATTCCACAATCAGGTGGTCTTGATCAATGCAGTTAAGGATGTGGCCAAGGCTCTGGGTGACCTTATCAGTGCCACCAAGGCTGCAGCAGGCAAAGTAGGAGATGACCCTGCTGTGTGGCAGCTGAAGAACTCTGCTAAGGTGGGTAGGGAGAGAGCAGTGGGGGAAGGAAGGGGGCAGGAAGGGCAGGACCCTCACACTTGTCCCATGTCTGACTCCCCCAGGTAATGGTGACCAATGTGACGTCTCTGCTCAAGACCGTGAAAGCTGTGGAGGACGAAGCTACCAAAGGCACCCGGGCTCTGGAAGCTACAACAGAACACATTCGGCAGGAGCTGGCGGTGAGTAGACTGGGGTTTATTAAGTAAACCTGGAGCCCCCACACAGTCCCCCAGAAGTCCACCTCCAGGAGGTCTAGGCACACACTAACAGTCCTTTCTTTATCATGAGATTGAATTTGCCACATTCACTTCTTAAGGTTGTAGAGTCCAGTTTCTGTCCCTGTCATTCCACTCTCCCAGATGACTTTTGACTGCCATGCCCAGGGTCTTCACATCCTTTGTCATCTCCCTTGTCATCCAGAATCCATGACAGTGTTGACCCAGACCCTCCTTGGGCTTCCCTAACATCAGAGGATCCTATTTAGCTGCTTCTTGTCTGACCGTTTTTTCTTTGTCTCTATGTTTATCCATGGTTTTATATACAATTGTGTGTATGTTTGTACATATTATGTTGTGTATCTGAATATATGCATATATGTAGATATACATGTTTGTACATATTTATGTGCATACACATATACATACTTGCATACACAGACATGAACATACTCTCCCTTGATGATCTCATCCTACTCCCATGGTTTCAGTTTTCATCTCTATCCAACAATCTTCCCAAACCATCTACTCTACCAACTTCTCTCCAAGTTCTAGAACTACCTATCTAGTATCTAGAACTAGCCATCAACATCTGCTTGTAACCTCAACGAGTTCTCTCTCTCTTTCCCTTTCCCCCTCTCCCTCCCCCTCTTCCCCTCTCTTCCTCTTTTTCTCCCTCTTCCCCACCTCACCCATCCCATTTTCTTTCCTCCCTCTTCTCCCCATATATAATCATTTGCCAGGTTTTGGATACTTCCCTCTCCCCAATCCTCCTACCCACAGCTGCTAAATTAATCTTCTAATTTCTCACATTACTTCCCTGCTCAGAGATTTTAACTGATTCTCCAGTGCTTACCAGATCAAATTCAGCCACTTTATCCTTCTTTTCAAGACCCTGAACATGGGTCAAATCCTCCTTTAACTCTTTCCACAGACCCTAGGCTCCAGCCAAACTGAACAGCATCCTCAGCATTTTCTGAGCATAACTAGGATCTCTCAGGGCTATGCCCTTGCGCATGCCACTTCCTCTACCTGAAATGCCATCTTCTCTATGAAAAGCTCACCTGTTGCTCCTGGCCTGCACATAGTACTCAGACAGTACTAATTGCTGGGGATACAAAGGAAGGTGTAAAAATAGTAGTTGCCCTCTTAAGGAGCATACATTCTAAGAATAATGGAATAATGGAAGGAAATTTCAAAGGGATAAGGTACTAACAACTGGGGAAACTAGGAAAGACCACCTGAAGCATTTAATCAAATACCTTATAGTTAATAGAGCAGGTGGAAACTAAACTATGAAATTTTTCTTCCTATTACTATCCTATAACCAGTCTCCAAGCACCGGCCCCCAACCCTCCTGCTTTTCTAAACCCTGCCTGTCCCCCTTTGTGTATTCTATTATGGTGCTTCACAGTAAATTGATTTTGAATACCTAAGAACGTTTTTGGTTTTGGGGGGGTTTTTGGGGATTTTTTTTGGTTTTTTTAAGCCAAGGAAGGGTTTAATATATTTTTAGGAATGTTATGTCTTTTCTCCCTTAATTGACTTTAATAACTCTCTTATGAATGGGGACCATTCATCATTATATCTTAAGTTTGAACAAAATGTAAATACCATTCAAGTAGGAATTGTTTCATTCTTTATATTTGCATTCGGGTGCCTGGCATAGTGCCTGGCAACTGAGTAAGTGCTTAATGAATACTAGCTAATTGGTTAGTGCCCAGGAAATGTTATTGAATAAATCAATGAATCCACATGCCCAGCACCTGTAATTACACTAGCAGCCCTGAGAACTGGTCCATTGGTTCTTCATTAGAATTCAGAGGCAAGAAGAGTAGATTTGGAGGGCCAGGGTTCAATCCTGATACTATTCCTTTACTCTCTGACCTTGGACACAAATTACTTTCTCATTCTCAGTTTACTTCTCTGGACTTCATTAGCATCAGGCTCTTGTTGAGTTCTAGAACATGGGATTTGAATATCTGGACACTGCTGCATTGCTTTTCATGACTGTCCTCTGTGCAGGTTTTCTGTTCCCCAGAGCCCCCTGCCAAGACCTCCACCCCAGAGGATTTTATACGAATGACCAAAGGTATTACCATGGCTACTGCCAAGGCTGTCGCTGCGGGCAACTCCTGTCGCCAGGAAGATGTCATTGCCACGGCCAACCTGAGCCGCCGAGCCATAGCTGACATGCTGCGGGCCTGCAAGGTATGCTGGTGGGAGAACAGTGTCCCAGTTGGGGTTCAGATGGTATGGCGGTAAAATGTTCCTGACACTGACTATTTTTTCTGCTGGTAAACAGGAGGCAGCCTATCATCCTGAAGTGGCCCCTGAAGTACGCCTCCGGGCCTTACACTATGGCCGGGAGTGTGCCAATGGCTACCTCGAGCTACTGGACCATGTGCTACTGGTGAGGGAGGAGCTTCTGGGCTTCTGACCTCCTCCTGTACTTCCCTTCCACTGGACCCTTGAACCCCCCTCCCTCCCATCTTCCCCCTGCCCCAAAGTGTCATGGCCAGCCCCAGTCACTCATGTGACTTTTCCCAAGCCCCTGTCCCACAGAGTTCCTGGTAACTTCCTGAATGTCACAATCCTCCCAGATCAAGATTCTCTACCACTGTCACCTTCTCTTCTTTTGCTTCTGTCTCCATCTGTGCTCCATCTGTCCTCCCCCCAACATACTCACATTTCTTCTTCCTCTTTCACTGTGCTCACTCATTTCTTTTCTCTTCATTCTTCTTGGTCTCTATCAGCCGGTGAGTGCCTCTTAATCTCACTGTGGAGGACATGTGAGGGCATGATAATTGGAGGGTTTGCTGTGATGTGTCTTGAAGGGGGCATGGGGTGTGTGTGTGTGTGTGTGTGTGTGTGTGTGTGTGTGTGTGTGTGGTGTCAAGGGGCAGAGGAATAAAGATTTTGGGGGATGAATAATGAGGGAGGGTTGTGAGGAGGGTCTGAAGTTGGGAGGAGTGGAAAATTGGTTGGGCAGGACTTGGGGTTTAATTCCTATGTAACCACCACCGCAGACCCTACAGAAACCGAGCCCAGAACTGAAACAGCAGTTAACAGGACATTCCAAGCGTGTGGCCGGCTCCGTCACTGAGCTCATCCAAGCAGCTGAGGCCATGAAGGGTGAGGAAGGATACCAGGGTCAGAGTGGAAAGCAGCCTTGCAGCTCGGCTGTGCCATCCCCTCATGGGGACTCACTGAACCACTCAGATCCAGAAAGAAATAAGGCTTTCTTCCAATCCCCAGCCCACCCACTCACCAAGTTTTCCACAAAAGCCCAAACCCGTGGCTCAGTGACCTGGGTTCACTCCCTCCCACTGTTGCTTTGCCCTCACTCTCTTCCTCTCCTAGGAACGGAATGGGTAGATCCTGAGGACCCCACTGTCATTGCTGAAAATGAACTCCTGGGAGCTGCAGCAGCCATTGAGGCAGCGGCCAAGAAGCTGGAACAGCTGAAGCCCCGAGCCAAGCCCAAGGTCAGTCCTCCCCTGTGCCCCTATGCCGCTGGCCTCTGCCACCAGCCCCTGTCCCATCACACTCTTTTCGAGCCATCTCGTCTCCTGTCAGATACACTCCAGTCATTTTCCACTGCAGGAAGCAGATGAATCCCTTAACTTTGAGGAGCAGATCCTAGAAGCAGCCAAGTCCATCGCAGCTGCAACCAGTGCCCTGGTGAAGGCAGCCTCTGCTGCCCAGAGGGAATTAGTGGCTCAGGGGAAGGTAAGGTCTCATGGAAGGACACAGTGTGAGTAGAGATGCATTGGTTTCATTATCTGTTTCCCTCATCTGACTTAGACAGAGGGGGACATTAAACACCTTTTCACATCTCTCTCCCAACAGGTGGGTGCTATACCAGCCAACGCATTAGATGATGGGCAGTGGTCTCAGGGCCTCATTTCTGCTGTGAGTACCCAGGATGCATGGGGCTTTGGGAATGGGGGGCAGCAGTTATTCTCTAGGATGGGGTGATGGATACGAGTGGGCAGGGTTGGATCTGACTCTGTTCCTCTGCCCACCCCAGGCCCGGATGGTGGCTGCTGCCACCAACAATCTGTGTGAGGCGGCCAATGCAGCTGTGCAGGGTCACGCCAGCCAGGAGAAGCTCATCTCATCTGCCAAGCAGGTGGCTGCCTCCACAGCCCAGCTGCTTGTGGCCTGCAAAGTCAAGGCTGATCAAGATTCAGAGGCCATGAAGCGCCTGCAGGTGAGAGCCCCTGCGGAAGAGAAGGGAGAAGTCTTCCCTGCTTTCCTGCTGAAGCACAAGGCAGCTGCTTGGCTTGCACTGCTCTGGACTATCACCCAAAGACTCAACCCATCTGCATCTAAGATACCCTACTACCCTTAGACCACCCCATCTCTCTGATATATCCCCATCTCAATCCGTCCCCCTCCCAGGCGGCTGGCAATGCAGTGAAGCGAGCCTCAGACAACCTGGTGAAGGCAGCACAGAAGGCTGCAGCCTTTGAAGACCAAGAGAACGAGACAGTTGTGGTGAAGGAAAGGATGGTTGGAGGCATTGCCCAGGTGAGAGCTCCCTTTGGGTTTTTTTACTTCTGGGAGGAGGATGAGTGGAAAGAACGGTTAGTTCCCAGAGGCGGCTCCTCCCCCTGCACTGAGCCAGCTCTTTCTCCTACCCCCAGATAATTGCAGCCCAAGAGGAGATGCTTCGGAAGGAGCGGGAACTGGAAGAAGCTCGGAAAAAGCTAGCCCAGATCCGACAGCAACAGTACAAGTTCCTGCCTTCAGAGCTGCGGGATGAGGGACAGCATTGAGGGCTGGAACTTCTATTTAATGCAGACCAGAGTCAGAGACTGTACCCGACTGCCTACGGCCCAAAGCCTCTTGCTCCAAAAGGGGTCTATCCCCAGCGCTCCCAAAGTGCCTGCCTCCCCCGGGGCTGGCCCTTGCCTGGCCCCACTGCACGTCCCTTACCCCTTCCCTTTCCAAGTGCCTTCATGCCCTGGGATAAACCTGGGGTCCCCTAAGTGCCTATCCCTTCTCAGAGTATTAACGCTCGCTCCAAGAGTATTAACGCTGCTGCACCTCGCACCACAGGGGCTGCACCAGCCCCAGCCTCGCCCTCAGTGGCTCGCAGCCAGTCCCCACCAGCCTTGGCTCCGCTCACCTGTTTTGATACTGTCCCCTCTATCCTAGCCATGTGTGGGGGCTGTAAGGGTCACCACCTTCCCACCTGCCTCAAAACAGGTCACCCCCCAATAAAGGTGGTTCCACTGCCAGCTCCTACTTGGTTCTCTGAAATCACTGCCCTCTGCCCAAGGAAGCTGGAGTCTGAAGGGAGAGGGCTATTTCACCAGGGCAGCCTGCCGCCCCAGTCAGATGGCATGGATTAGTTGTGGAGGGGAGGGACTAAGCACCCAGATATGTTGACCGGACCATACACAGGCACCCCCCAGCCCGGGTGATTTAGACTGAAGATTTGTCACCCTTTTTATCTTATGATTCTTCCTCCCTCTACCATCACCATAGCCATGCCCTGTATCACCCATCCCCTACTGTACCCTGTTACATGCTCTCAGGGGCAGGTATCCACCCAATGCTCTATGTCTTTGCCTTTCCATACCATCATCACCCCCACTTCAGCCATGTCTGCACCCTCTAACAAGTCATCAGTTCCTTGGACCTGAGAAAGTGAGTGGTAGAAAGTACCAAGATGGAGCTGAAGGAACTAAGTTTGACTCCCAGCTCTTCTGTTTAGTAATCATGCGGCCATGACATAGGGAAAGTCCTGGCCTTCAGTCAAGAACACTTGGCTGGAATCCCAGCTCTAACACTCAGCTAGTTGGATGACCCCTGGGCAAGACCTCAGTGAACTTTAGCCAGGGGACAAGCAACTGGATTTTGGATTTATTGGTTTCTCCCTGTTCACCATTCTGCTGCCCCTCACTACCCAAACTGGCTTCATTGGCCACTGGTCTCCCAAACCTCTGTGGCACACCAATCTCCCCTGTTTTTCAGAAAGCTCTTGGTCAGCTTTTATTGTGCAAACTTGTGCACTGTATTAAAAAAAGATGCCTGAATCTTGGGTATTCTACTCGTGGACCCCATAGTATGGTAGGAGAAAGACAAGCATGAAAAACATTGAGACAGAGAACGGGAAGTATATTTTGCAAAGTTTTTGGAACTCTTGCTAGAAGGAATAGAAAATTTAGGTAAGATGCCGTCTCAGCCTTCAAAGACTTACCCTCTAACAGGGGAATTAAGGTACAAGTGGTTAACTATAATACAAACCATATGGAAAAACGGGAGAGTTGTCAAATTGTGGAACGGATATCACAGACAGGGCATCATGGGAAGCTTTATGAAGGAAAATAGCATTTTAAAGGGATGGTAGGAATTAAGCAGGTAAAAAGGGAGGGCATACCATACACACTAGTGAGCAAAGATAGAAGTATGTCCATTTGGTGGAAGCAAGCACTTGATAGTTTGACATCAGATTATGGAGGAGGGGCAGTAGAGTTAGAACTATGTTCAGTTGTTGGGCAGTCCTTCAGTGGTGTCTTTGTGATCTTGTTTGGAACTTTCCCAATGATAATGGAGTGGTTTACCATTTCTTCCTCCAGCTCATTTTGCAGATGAGGAAACTGAGGCAAACAGTGAAGTGGCTAGATTTGAATTAGGCCCACCATATTGCCATCTAGCCACTCCTAACAGAGTCCCCCAGGAGTCTCTTCAGTCCTACGCTATTAAAACTTTTTTTTTTTTTTTTTGAGGATGTTGGGGGTTAAGTGACTTGCCCAGGGTCACACAGCCAGGAAGTGTTAAATGTCTAAGACCAGATTTGAACTCAGGTCCTCCTGACTTCACAGCTGGTCCTCTATCCACTGTGCCACCTAGCTGCCCCCACTATTATAACTTTTCAAAAATTAGTATAGATTAGTATAGATAGGCATATTTGCTCATCAAGCTGGGAAGGATAGCTTAACAAAGCAGAAGAGTCAAAACCCAACAAGATTCTGGCATGTTAGAATAATGAGCCAAATCAAATAGGAGAAAGGCAGAGGTAGACAGCTTCTCTGAAAAATATTATGGTTAGGGGAGGGAAAGGGAGTTAAGCTCAAATTCAAGTGTGAGGTAGCTGCCAAAAGCTAATAAAAACTGCATTCAGATGCAGTGTCCAGACCTGTACTTTTCCCTAGTCTATATGCCTATATCAGTATTATCCAGTTGAATTTTGGGTGTGTCACATTAGGAAGTCAGTTGGAGCATGTTCAAAAGTGAGTGATGTCTGTGGCAATGGAACTGAAGACAGTGCTCTTAACAGAAGTCAACTGAAGGGGCTCAAACAGAAGCCTAATGTCTGTCAGAAATACTAGATAGGAAATTCTGGATCAAGTACAACATTGGAGTCAATGGCCTCTGAGGTTCCTACTAATTCTTAAATTTTTGATTCTGTGATACTGAAGACAAGCAGTGGAGTGTCATGATTAGGTTTTGCATATCAGAAAAATTTTGGTTTCAGGGAAAAAAAAAAGGAGCCTATTGGGAAACTATATAGAAGTTTAGGCAAATGTAGTGCCTACACTGAAGTGATAATGGGAATCAAGAGTGAAAATTAAAAATAAGCTCAAAAAAAAGGGGGGGGAGATGGAGTAAATGGTAGTGCCACAAGCAGAAATAGTAAAGTTAGAAGTTTGGGAGAGAGGGGAAGGGAACAAACATTACTTAAGTGTCTACTATGTACCAGGCACTGTGCTAACTGCTTTACAAATATTATTTCATCTGGTCCTCACAAAAACCCTGAGATAGTGGTACCATTATTATTCCCCCTTTTATAGTTTGGGAAACAGGCTGAGGTTTGGGGGTTTTTGTTGTTGTTGTTGTTTAAAAGTAACCTGTACAAAGTCACACAGCTACAGATTTTCTGAACCCATATTTAAACTCAGGTATTCCTGAATACAGACCAACATCTTCATCCACTACACCATCTAGCTATCTAGAAAATAAGTTCAGTTTCAGATACATTGAGTTTAAGTTGGTAATGAGACACTCAGATCGAAATTCCTTGCAGATAATTGGAGATTTAAGACAAGTTCAGAAATAGGAACCAGAACTGATAGATTTTTGTGTCATTTGGAAAAAAAAAAAAAAAAAAACCTCAGTAGTCAAAGTCATGGAACTAAATGAGATTTCCAAAGAATAAAGTATAGAATAAAAATAAGGCTAAAAACAATATAGCCACCAAATATTTGGTAAATATAAGAATCGAGAGAAAAAGCAATTAGAGGAATAAGGGGAGAATTAAAAGAATGTGATACGTCAAAAATCAAAATGGCAAAATTACCCAGTAACAGCAGGTAATTTTACAAGCTTTGCAGAGATCAAGGATGAGTATTGAAAAATAACCTTTGAATTTGGAAATGAAGAGATCATTTTATTGTGAGAGAGAGTTTTCTAGGAGTTCAGAGAGGGGGGAAGCACATCTGTTTTGAAATAAAAGGTTTCATAGAAAAGATGGCATTTGAGAGGGACCTTGGAAGATTCAAGAGTTTCAATGAGAGAGAAAACAACTATTCAGATGGGAGAGAAGAATAGCAGAAGTGGAAAAAAGGTAAGAATGAGGATGTCAGCCTGACTAGAACGGAGGGTGCATTTAAAGAGCTAACTAAAGAGCTAATAGGGTTGATTGATACCAGATAGGAGGCTTTTTTTTTTCGTCATTTACTATTTTTTTTATTAAAAGCTTTTTATTTACAGAACATGAATGATTTTTCTACATTGACCTTTGCAAAAAAATGTTTTTTGTTCCAAGCTTTTCCCCTCCTTCCCCCCACCCCTAGATGACAGATAATCTAATACATGCTAAATATGTTAAATTATATGACAAATCCAATATATGTATACATATCTATACAGTTATCTTACTGCACAAGAAACATCAGATCTAAAAAGAGAGAGAGAAAAAAAAAAAAAAAAACAACAACCTAAGAAGGAAAACAAAATGCATGGAAATATTCACAGAAAGCGTTAAAATGCTGTGTTGTGGTCTACAATCAGTTCCCACAGGCAGATAGGAGGCTCTTGAATGTCAGACTTAGGGGGTTTTATTTCATTAGGTCAAATAATAGAGCACTTTTTATTTTTTTTAATTAAAGGAAAGACATGATCTGAGTATTCCTTTAGAAAAAAAAAAAAAGGTTCTGGTCACCAGGTGTAGAATTGGATTGAAGTTATAAAATAACTACAATAGTTTCTGTAAAGATAACTTGAATTAAGGTGGTAACAGTGGAACTGAAAATGGAAGCAATGAACTAGGTACTAGGAGGAAAAACTTTGAAAAAAAATCTTACTAACTGAATAAATGGTAAGAGATTAGAAGGAAGAGTTGGAGATAGGACCTAAGTTTTTATCCTGAATGAGGGGAAGACTAATGATACTATTAACATAAATGGGAAAGTCTAGAGAAAGAGGAGCTACCAGAACAACTTTTTGTAGGAAGGGAAAATTATGTTTCTTTTGGCAATATACTGAATTTACACCACTAAAGGAAATACTTGGATGTCTAGCAGACAAGTGGAAATCCTGGTCTGGAACTTAGGGACACCATGGAAGTGAATAAGACCATTAGGTAAGATCCTATAGAGAGAAAAGATAAGATCACCTAAGTAATAAATGTAAGGACTCTCTGTGCTCAGGAAACAGGAAAAGAAAAGAGGAACAGTGAAGATCATTGAAAAAACTCATAGAATTAGAGAATTTCAAAGAAGAGGGTCTTCCGGCAGCTAGGTGGTGCAGTGAATAGAGCACCAGCCCTGAAGTCAGGAGGACCCGAGTTCAAATGTGATCTCAGACACTTCCTAGCTGTGTGACCCTGGGCAAGTCACTTAACCCCAATTGCCTCGGGGAAAAAAAATAGAAGAAGAGGGTCTCCAAAAGGGAGAGGAAATGTTGCAGAGAGGTCAAGAATAATGAAAACTAAGAAAGTTCCTTGATTGCTTGGGAGGTCCCTGTAGATCTTGAGGCAAAAAATGAGTGAAGGAGACATTAAAGATGAGACAAAAATTAGTCAATCTATAATTATTTATTAAGCACCTACTGCACTGTGCACTGGAGGAAAAGAGGAACTAATAGAAATAGTCCAGCAGATTAAAGGGAATGGGATCAAAAGCACAGGTAAAAGGGTTAGGAAAGGAGAAGGGACAAAATAAAAAGGGAGCAATTGATAAATATTTGGTCAAAGAATATGAACAATTTTCAGATGATGAAATTAAAGCCATCTGTTGTCATGAAAAAATGCTCTAAATCACTATTGATTAGAGAAATGCAAATTAAAACAACTCTGAGGTACCATCTCATCTCTCAGATTGGCTAAGATGACAGGAAAAGATAATGATAAATTTTGGAGAGAATGTGGGAAAACTGGGACACTGATGTATTATTGGTGTAGTTGTGAACTGGTCCAACCATTCTGAAAAATTATTTGGAACTATGCCCAAAGAGCTATCAAACTGTGCATACTCTTTGATCCAGCAGTGTCATTACTAGGTCTATATCCCAAAGAAAACATAAAGGAGGGAAAAAGACCCACATGTGCAAAAATGTTTGTAGTGACTCTTTGTGGTAGCAAAGAATTGGAAAATGATAGATGCCCATCAGCTGGGCAATGGCTAAATAAGTAAGTTATGATATCTTAGAGTAATGGAATATTATTGTTCTATAAAAAATGATGAACAAGCTGATTTTAGAAAGGCTTGGAAAGATTTACACGAACTGATGCTGAGAGAAACAAACAGAACCAGGAAAACATTGTACACAATAACATCAGGAATTTCAATGATCAACTATGACATACTTGGTTCTTCTAAGTGGTTCAGTGATCCAAAGCAATCCCAATAGACTTTGGACAGAAAATACCATCTGCAGTCAGAGAACTATGGACACTGAATGTAAATCAACACATACTATACTCACATTTTTTTTCTTTTCTTTTTTTTCTATTGTGGTTTTTCCCTTTTTGTTCTGATTTTTCTCTCCCAACATGATTCTTAAATGAATGTGTATATTTAAAAAATAATAATAATGAATGTACATGTATAGCTAGGAAAAAAATTTTAAAGGCAGTCTGGGCAAAAAATAAATAAATAAAAGGGGAGAAGGGAAAGAGTCTGAAGGGGTTTCAGTAAGGAGAGTTCAGGTTATTTGCTCAGAATGAGTTGGGTAGAATTAGGGTTAGAAGGAAGATTAAGAATCATGGGAACTATAAAACAAGAAGGGACATTAGAAGTCACCCAATCCAACCTCTTCATTTTATAGTAGAAAAAATTAAAACCCAAGGAGATTAATTTGACTTGCCCAAAACTACATTGAGCTAAGTATCAATGGATAAGAACACTAGACTCTGAGTTCGAAAGAACAGGGTTCAAATTCTGCCTCAGATATCTACCAGCTGTGACACTCTGGCTAAGTCACTTAACCTCTCTGAACCTCAGTTTCCTCAGAAAATGATGTCACACTAAGTTATAAGACCCTTCCAGAATCTAAATCTATGAACATAATCCAGGTCTTCTGCATTCATATAGTCAATATTCTAGGGCTGGAAAGGAAAATCACAAGAGGAGAAGTGTTGCAAGTGCTTGAGTGCATTGGTTCATTCCTGCTGAGGCTTTTCTTCACAGTAGAATTTATATTGGACCCAATCAGCATGACTTAACAATGCTCAGCAGTTTAGGAATGAAGAAAATGGGCAGTTAAATGCATGCGTCTTCCTTTACACCTACTTTCTTTTTTTTTTTAATTAATTAATTAAAGCTTTTTATTTGCAAAACATACGCATGGGTAATTTTTTAACATTGACTCTTACAAAGCTTTCTGTTACAAATTTTCCCCTTCCCCTCCACCCCCTCCCCTAGATGGCAGGATAACCACTACATGATAATTATGTTAAAATACTTGACAAATCGAATATGTGTACACATATTTTTACAGTTATCTTGCTATACAAGAAAAGTCAGTTCTACAAAAAAAAATCTGAGAAGGGAAACACAATGCAAGCAAACATCAATCAAGAGCATGAATATGTTATGTTGTGGTCCACATTTCATATCCCTCTCTCTGGGTGTATATGGCTTTCTTCACTGAACAATTGGAACTGGTTTGAAACATTTCATTGTGGAAGAGAGCCATTACACCTACTTCTATTCCTCATCACCCTAACTCTTGAAGCAAGGAGTTAGAATACTCCTTATTCTCTATAATCATTCCTAGGAATTGACTTTACCACAATCACTCAAAAACATCTCATTTTTCAAAGGCTGAACCATCTACCCCCAGCTTCTACAATGTCTTTTTCACCATATCATATAATCTTCCTGTCCATCCTATTAACTTGTAGGGAATTTTTAGTACCATTTTTTACTATATTATTTAATAGATACCTTTACTAAGAAGATTATTGAGAACACTGGCTGATAATAATGAAAAGCATACCAGTAGGGGTATGTGAACAGTATTAGAAACTTCACTGCCTCAGTATTACTCTTAGAACCTAAAGGAAAGAAATAGACATTTTCTGAGGACGTAAGCCTATGAATTAAAAAAACCTAGTTGGAGTACAGTTGTTCTAGAGCAGATTTTACACTACTAAAAATCAGGGGCAAGAACAGACTCCAGACAAAGTCATTTGGGATCAGATTGAAAATCAGTGACAATATCTTTGGAATTTTACTTCTCCAAGCTTCTAAATATTGGTTCTTTGAGGTTTCCCCCCTCATGCCTTTAGCAGAACTTTTTAAACTCATCTATACCTTCGGAGTCCTGCTCATTCTGCAAGGCTGAAATAAAATGTTACCTCCTCCATGAAGCTATTTTTGACCTCCACACCCAACCAGATCCTTTTTCCCTCCTAATCCCCACTGCCTTCTGGAATAGTTCTTTTCTGTTATGCTTACTAGAAGTACTGAAGAAGTTTCTTAGGAGTAGACCAAGTCTTGTTCATCTATGGAAAGGGGAAGGAAATAAGCATTTATACAGCACCTATTACATGTCAGGTTCTGTACTAAGTGCTTTTTTTTTTAAATTTTATTTTTTAACTCATTTGATCTTCACAACAATCCTGGGAGGTAGCTGTGCTCATTTTACAAGTCAGGAAATGGAGGCAGAGTTTCATGACTCCTCCAGGATCACACAGCTAGTTAGGGTCTGTGACTGAGTTTGAACTGAAATCTTCCTTAGCCAGACCCAGCACCTCTGTACCAACATCTACCTCAAGGAGAGGCATCTAAGTAGCCCCCAGCACATAACATATATTAGGTGTGGAATAAATCTCTACCGAATGATTTAAAGAGGTGAGTCAGAGATAGAGGGGAAAACCAGTATGATCTCTGCAGACTGAGGACTTGTGTGATCTTGGAGGGGGTGACCCAAGCCCACAGGAGAAGGGGAGGCAGCAACAGAGAGCTTGAGGAATGGAGATATTGGTGCGTAGGGTCAAGTATCTCACCTAGCCTCTGGCCCCCAATCAGAAATAATCCCCTAAACTCTCTCTTCAGTTTCCTTCAATAACTTTAAGCACTTTTTAAAGTACAAGGCACCAAGTTAGGCAATTTCAATTGAAAGATAAGGTACAGCCAATTCCCATCTCACTTTATCTGGACTCACTATTCTGGACTTAAATTTTCTAATTTATATAATGAAGAAGTTGAACTAGATGTTGTTTAAGGTGCCTTCCAATTCTAAATCTCTTTTATTCCTGCCATCAAGGTATATAATGGGGAAGGCAAAGGAACATGATTGGTACACAAGTAGTGACATAAGATTAAACAGTTATCAACTTTTTCTAGTTATAGACACAGGAGAAATTTGAAGGAGAGATCTCAGGGGAGGGGTTGCTTTAAACTGGGTGGGAGGCAGGGGAAATGGGTTGGAGAATGTGACATGATGAAGTTGGGAAGGGTTGGAAAGTGGAGTCTATTCTAAGCCTGGCGGCTTTCAAAGTGAAGAAAAGCAGACAGGAGAAGGCAGGATATAAGAGATGTTGATTTGTTCTGATCAACAGTTCTTTCCTATGCATATCAGTCTCAATAATTGTAATTAAGAAATCAAGGTCAACTGATACATTGTTGGTGGAACTGTGAACGGATCTAACCATTCTGGAGAGCAATTTGGAGCTATGCTCAAAAAGTTATCAAACAGTGCATACCCTTTGACCCAGCAGTGTTTCTACTGGGCCTATATCCCAAAGAGATTTTAAAGGAGGGAAAGGGACCAACATGTGCAAAAATGTTTGTGGCAGCCCTTTTTGTAGTGGC